>MU707811.1:26794-54836 GCA_026770625.1 Nicotiana glauca
CCCACACTGGTCTAAGAATGAACTTCTTCCTATGTGACTAACTACTATCACATTCTAGTCTTTATGCTATTGTCTGATCGTTTTCTGAAATTGTAGCTCAAACATGTATATTTACTAACTTCATACAATCTGCTAATAAAACCCAATTGCAAAATACTTAATGATATTTGCAAGTTTGCCTTCGTTGTGGCTATTTATGTAAGAACAAAGAGGCAGTACCTGGGGAGATTTCTGCTTTGAAAGACCTTGAAAATTTATCATCATTTCTTGATTCTCTCTCCTTTAATTTCCCGAAACCCGGTTTAATTCATGCTATAATGTATAATCCAACAGCAATTGGCAAGATTCTTTACTTCTTGAACTTAAATAATGAATTACAATGGAAATAACACAGAAAAATGGATTATTGATTTGATATTTCAGAAGAAACTTCTGGTATTTGTGTGTAAAAACTTAAGGAGTGCAAGAAACGCTAATAAATAGGAGTAGCATTGACCAGAGAAAAGAGTCCACAAAATTGGAGGGTCGCTTTCAATTAAACTTCTACTCGTTTTTCCGTTGCCTTCTCTGCTAAGAATACCAAAACATTTGCGGGTGACCCGTATGGGTTCCCGCCCGTCCAAGCCGTTCAGTTAGAAGTTAAAATATTTTTTAACTAAGAAAATCTAGTCCATTGATTTTAGCAAGACACGTGTCGTAATCTAGGGCTATATTGAAGGATAATGTTTTTTTAGCTCTTCTTGTTAGATGGAGTAGTTCTTTATTAGGATATAATTACTTTTCTTGATTGTATTGTTGAAAAGATCAAGTAATGGGTTTAATCGTGACAATAGCCATTTCAATTTTCGAGTTCAGTGTTCGTATATCTCAACTAAGCATGTAGCGAAACTAATTTCCTTCTCTAAATCAAATAGAAATTCCGTACTTCCGGTCGACGGTGCTCTATAGAGACGATCAGCTAATGCATCAAGATCATAATCATTAATAACTGAAATCAAGGCACCAAGCTAACGTCGTTAGTTGTCACCATTTTTTTAGTCTCGAGCTTTTGGATAATTGTGTACGATTAAAACCGGGCCTGCCCGATTTTACTATTTGATCAAGGCCAGGGAATTGCATCGAGGGTCAGCCTAGTAATGGATCACACCAGAGCACGAAGACAAGGTATCAAGTTTGAGAATCAAGGTGCCTGTCGAGACCGAGGTCAGCAACAACCAAGATTGAATTTCGAGCAAGATATCTGTGACCGGTCGAAGATCACGACAGAAATCCCGGAACAGATCAAATCAAAGGCAATTGTTTAGTCAATCATGGGATTTACTTCCGTAATTAGATTTGTACCATAAATAGGATTCTTCTACTATATAAAGAGGGCCCTAATCATTTTGTAACACCTTACATTAACACAGACTAAAGCAATACAATATTCTCTCTTTAATTTACATTCTCTGGTTCATCAACTTGTTACATTTAAGTATTCTTGAACAACTAGCTCGAGGATTTTCAAGCTCGAATGCTGCATTTTGTTCAAACACTGGTTTGCCTTGTTTTATTGTCAATTATCATTACTAATTTTTGCATGTATCAATTGGTATTAGACTAAATCAAGTATCCTTAAAAATACATTATAAGTTTAATTGTTATCCAATTTTAAGGGTAAATGGTTTGGCTCCCGCTGTGGGGCTAAGGATAATAGTAATTGCCTGGTATTAATTTTCATAATACACACTACTTTACACTTGCTCTTGTGAGTGTTTATTTATTTCAGGATCAACTTGTCTAACTCACAAGTAGTACCCACTCACGCCGATGACGACCTTGGTTTCCATGGAGAAAACGATAATGTAGCCGCCCCAAGGATCGAAATGCCTCAAGCTGGCCACGAGGGAGTGCCAATTGCGGACCCCGTCGATGTCAATTCACACGTCGCCGTAAATGCAAATCTGGGCATTGACCCTGGAAATAGCATCCGCAGAGATGCTCGAGCAGTCAATCAGAACGCATAGAGCGGTGCAGAAGGCAGAGTTAGCCTTCAAATAATATTTGAAATGTTGCAGACTCAGCAAGCTGCGACAGCGCAACTCCAAAATCAAAATCGAGCACCGTAGAATTGAGCTCGATACATCACAGGAAGTTATTCATAGGGTCAAACCTGTATTGGAGAGACCAAATGCCAATGATTCGGGGACTGACCCCACTATTATGAAGATGCTAGAGGAGCTCACTAAACCGATCAAATCAGGTGAAAAGAAAATCGAGGCCAACGCTAAAAAGGTAGAAACATGCAACTCACGGGTTGATCAAATACCGGGCGCACCCCTGTTCCTA
Organism: Nicotiana glauca; assembly: GCA_026770625.1. Taxonomy (NCBI): domain Eukaryota; kingdom Viridiplantae; phylum Streptophyta; class Magnoliopsida; order Solanales; family Solanaceae; genus Nicotiana; species Nicotiana glauca. The sequence continues at coordinate 29,123 of MU707811.1, forward strand.
AAGGATTTAGATTCGAAGAAGTTCATGCAGAAGCCTTTCCCTCCAAGTGCAGTTCCGAAGCCCATCCCGAAGAAATTCCGCATGCTAGAAATTCCCACATACAATGGGATCACCGATCCTAATGACCATGTTACTTCTTATACATGCGCAATAAAGGGAATGACTTAGAAGACCATGAGATTAAATATGTTATGTTGAAGAAGTTTGGAGAAACTTTATCGTATGGGGCAATGATATGGTACCACAATTTGTTGCCCAATTCCATCTATTCTTTCACCATGTTTGCTGATTCGTTCGTAAAAGCACATGCCGAAGCAATAAAGATCGCGACTAGGGAGTCAGACATTTTCAAATTAAAACAAAAGGATAACGAGATGATCAGGGAATTTGTGTATCAGTTCCAAATAGAGCAAATGGATATGCCTCAGTCACCGACGACTGGGCTGTTCAAGCTTTTACACAAGGTCTCAATAGTCGGAGCTCCATAGCTTCACAACAGTTGAAGCAAAATTTGATCGAATATTCAGCTGTCACTTGGGCCGATGTACATAATCGGTATCAATAGAAGATTAGGGTCGAAGAGGATCAAATGGAAACTCTAGTTGGTTGGATTTATCCTAAAGGACCATGGAAATAGTTAAAAAGGACGTCGATTAGGAACCACGAACGAATAGAGATAAATACCAGCCTATAGTGTAGATCAGAGAAATAACGGACCTAGGCGTAACCCCATACGAAATGATAGAAGGAATGATCGAGGACAGAGTTCTCGGGGACTTATGAGCAAAAGTGGTTTCGATAGGGATGCCGGACCCAAAGAGGCACCTCGACTATCATAGTATAACTTCAACATCGATGCGTCAGGTATTATATCAGCCATTGGTCGGATTAAGGATACTAGGTGGCCCAGACCCTTATAGATCGATCCAGATCGAAGGAACCCTAATCAAGTGTGTAAATACCATGGTACCCATGGTCATAGAACCAAAGACTGCAGACAATTGAGGGAAGAGGTAGCCCGTCTATTCAACAAGGGCCACCTTCGAGAATCTTTAAGTGATTGGGCCTAGAACCACTTCAAAAATAGAGATTAGAATAGGCAGAACAAGCAAGAAGAACCACATCACGTAATTCACATGATCGTTGGATGGGTCGATATCCCTCAAGGACCAATATTCAAATGCACCAAAGTTACAATCACGAGGGAGAAGCGAACTCGGAACTACTTACCAGAAGAAACCATGTCCTTCAACGAGGAGACCACAGAATGACGCATTGGTAATATCTATACTTATGAATAAAATTTAAGTTAAACATGTGTTGATTGATCTAGGTAGATCAAAAAATATTGTTCGATCGAGGGTCGTAGAGCAACTCGGCCTCCAGGATTAGATCGTGCCTGCAGCTCCAGTACTCAATAGCTTCAATATGGAAAGTGAAACCACCAAAGTGGAAATCATTTTTCAAGTAAATGTGGTCGGAACTATCCAAGAAACAAAGTTCCATATAATCGAAGGGGACATGAGATACAATGCGCTGCTTAGAAGACCTTGGATTCATAATATGAGGGCGGTACCCTCAACGCTTCATCAAGTCTTGAAGTTCCCAATATCAGAAGGAATCAAAATGGTGTATGGTGAACAACCCACCACCAAAGAAATGTTTGCAATCGATGAAGTAGTACCGGTATTGGCATTTTCATCAACAAAGGGATCAGAGTCAAAGGGAAAGCAAGAAGTCAAATAGCAACCACAACCACCAGCCTCGACCCGATCTAAGAAGCAAGAAACTTTCGAGGATGAAGATTTCATGATACCTCGAACCTTCGTAATCCCCGATATATTTTATGCAACGAAGTCCATGGTCGAAGAGCTGGAACAAATCATATTGATCAAGCATCTCCTCGATTGAAAGGTATACCTGGGTACGAGGTTAACCCCCAAGCTTAGGAAAAAACTCGTGCAATTCCTTTTAGATAACATGGATTGTTTTTCTTGGTCCTACCAAGATATGACAGGAATCCTACCGGAGATCACAACGCATCGATTGAGCTTGGACCCTAAGTTCAGATGGTAAAACAAAAGAGAAGGCCCAGTCTGAGGTAAAACACGCGTTCATCAAGGATGAGGTAACCAAACTTCTCAAAATAGGATCCATTCGGGAACTAAAATATCCCGAATGGTTAGCAAACGTATTTGTAGTCCCTAAAAAGGGGAACAAACTTAGAATGTGCATAGATTATAAAGATTTAAACAAAGCATGTCCCAAAGAATCTTTTCCTCTACCGAATATCGTTCGCATGATCGATCCCATGGCTGGCAACGAGATCCTTAGTTTTCTCGACGCTTACTCCGGATATAATTAGATTCAAATGAAATCAGAGGATCAGGAAAAGACTTCATTTATCACTAAGTACGACACCTATTATTATAATGTAATGCTGTTAGTGCTACTTATCAACGCCTAGTAAATCGAATGTTCTAAGAGAAAATAGGTAAATCAATTGAGGTTTATATTGACGATATGCTAGTTAAGTCCTTGCAAGTACAGGACCATTTGAAATGTTTGCAGGAGACCTTCGACATACTGAGAAATTACAACATGAAGCTTACCCCATAGAAATGCACATTCGGGGTCGGCTCAGGTAAGTTCCTCGGCTTTATGGTGTCAAATCGGGGGATTGAAATCAACCCCGATAAAATCAAAGCAATCGAAGACATCACAGTTGTTGAAAATGTCAAAGTTGTACAAAGGCTAACCAGACGCATAGCTGCCCTAGGTCAATTTATTTCGAGGACCTCAGAAAGGAGCCACCATTTTTTCTCACTACTTAAGAAAAAGAGCAACTTTGCATGGACCTCGGAATGCCAACGGGCTTTGGAGGAACTCAAACAATATCTGTTGAGCCCGCCATTGCTTCACACCCTGAGGGCGATCGAGCAACTTTACTTGTACTTATTAGTCTCGGAGATAGCGGTAAGTGGGGTCTTTGTTCGAGAAGAACAAGGTACGCAATTTCCTGTTTATTATGTTAGTCAGACCTTAGGTGAAGCCGAAACCCGGTAACCATACTTATAAAAATTGGCGCTTGCTTTAATAAGCGCCTCTAAGAAATTGAAACCTTATTTCAATGTCACCCAATTTGTGTTGTAACCACCTACCCCCTTCGCAACATTTTTGCACAAGCTCGAACTCTCAGGTCGATTGGCCAAATAGGACGTCGAGATTAGCGGGTACGATATCAAGTATCAACCCTACACGACCATCAAGTCTCAAATCTTGGCAGACTTTGTGGTCGACTTCACGCCAGCCCTCGTACCCGAGGTCAAAAAGGAACTATTATTGAAATCGGGTACATCATCGGGGGTATGGACCCTCAAACGTGAAGAGGTCCAGGCTAAGCATCATTTTGAAGCCACCCATAGGAAATACAATTAGACATTATATAAAAACTTCGAAATTTACTAACAATAAGGTCGAGTATGAGGCCATGATTACAGGTCTCGAGCTAGTAAGAGCTTGGGAGCGGAGGTCATCGAGGTCAAGTGTGACTCCCAACTTGTGGTAAATCAAGTCAACAGAACTTTCGAAGTTCGGGAAGGTCGAATGCTGAGTTACTTAGACAAATTACATATGTCTCTATGTCGATTTAAGGAATGGACGGTACAGCACATACCTCGAGAGAAAAATAGCAAGACCAATGCCCTTGCAAATTTGGGGTTGTCGATCGAAGATGATAAGTTTAGCTCAGGGACCGTCGTCCAACTTTCGAGGTCAGTAATCGAAGAAGGACACGCCTAAATAAACTCCACAAGCTTAACCAAGATGAATCGCACCGCCCAACTGGCCAAACGACTTGTGCCCCATTAGCACGACAATACCCATAGAAGTAACCCATACATCCAACAATTGAGTAAACCCCCACTCCATACATATTACATCCGTCACGCATCCTCAAAATCGGACTCTACAAGCCATAACTGATTTGTAAGTATACCTCAGACCGAACCGTTACAACACATAACCGTGCAATTAACTCGTCGATAGAAAACTCCCCCACTTGGCTCAAATTAATGGAATACAACATTTGACAACTTCTAATAACTATACCCCATTACTTCCATAATACTGCAGTGAGATTCAACTAAATCCTTTATAATCCCATGTAACACAAACCATATAATGCCTCAATCATTTGCAAATCTTGCATTCATCCTCGTGATGGTCAGGTTGACTATTACAACCGATCCAAACTCAAATCATACAAATATAACTCTCTGGTAAAAAAGAAAGCCTCTACACAACATCATAAAAATCACATATCTGTAGATTACCTCGCAGGTTATAACCCATCTGCTTAGTCTCAAACTGACATCTCTTTATACCCTTTCACAGCCATAACAACTACACAATCAATTAATCTTACTGAGTCTGAACTCACCAACAAGGCATGAGAACCTAATCCGGTCCACGGTTAAACAACATGAAATATTCCCCAATACACTTATAACTCGAGACTATACGTCACCTCAAGATAGAAATCAAGCATCTAATAGTCCTTTTTACATCTCAAGCAAACTCTTCTAGTCGCATTCAATCAATCTGAACACATCCCAAAATCACGTCATACTCATCATGTAGCCATCCAATTACTCATCGAGCCAAAAATTCCACTAATAGGGACACTACCAGACTTATAAGTACAAAAGCACGTGCTCATACAACCAAAATCCCTGTGTTCAAGCTACAATCAAAACCCGGTCTCAAGTCCTCTAGACTGGCCTATCATCAACACACAAAAATCACATCTTGCACCTTATCCATGAAATCACAAGTCGTCGATGCACAACTGATAACGAGCGCTCACATGTGCATATGAATGCGTGGAAGGAATTTAAAGAGTTACGATTCACGCTGAATCAATGTCGTACGATAAGGAAAGAAAGATGGGAAGGTTATCCTTAATGCCATGTAGCCTCTTGAAGATAGGTATGGACGTCATCATACAGATCTACAAGACTCTACTAGACACTTTCTCATGACTCGTAGAACCTATGAACCTAGAGCTCTAGTACTAACTTGTCACGATCCAAAATCCAACTAGTCGTGATGGTACCTAACCTAACCCGCTATGTAAGCCAATTAACAACTATCTATTTCCAATAAAATCTAATAAGACAAATAAGTAAAAAAAAATATATCTGAATCTTATACATTTCCCAAGGACTGGTAGTAGTGTCTAATATTTAGAATTTACAAAGCTGGTATGAAATAAAGTGCATCATCTATCTCAAATATACATGAACAGATCTTTCATAAGTCTAGAGCTACCATGAATAAGATACAGCTATGACCGGAACGTATGTACATTTTCAAATCCAGCTCTTGTCGAACACATCAACATCATCATCCAACATCTGCATGGAAGGTGCAGAAGATTAGTATGAGTACAACCGACCATATGTACTCAATAAGTAACAAATGTAATCTTAGGTTGAAAGTAGTAACGAGCTGGGACAAGGGTCTGAGTCCCACTATAATAACCAGCAACAATTTATAATAATATACTAATAATGGTACAAGAAACATACTCAAAAATAAGATACTCAACTCGTTCACAGTTCCAGAAAATAGGCATGCTTTTCACGTATAATAGTAGATCCCAAATCTTTCACCGAAAATCCCAAGAAAATATATGAGTGAGTTGAAAACTGTGATTTGTTCCAAAAGACTTTTAATAATAAATAATATTTTTTATTTTCAAATAGCATGAGGAAAATATATCTCTACACTTACGTGTCAAAATATAGGTAAAATCATGAATGTCACCAAAATCGGGTAACAGAAGGAAATGCATCTCGAAGCATGTATCTCAAGTACGCACGTCAAATACAATGCATCTCACTGATGAACTCATGCACTCACACTCTCAGAGTACTCAATCTCACTGTCTCGCATTCTCTCTCACCATAATCAATACTCATTGTCGACGCCCTCTTTTTCCAAATGGAGTTCGAAATTGGGTATACGACATTTGGGAGGAAAACTCTACTCCCTTGCGAGAATTGAGTTTTTGGAGTTTGGAGAGTCGTCACCTAATGATTATAGTGCATTAGGACACTATTAAGAAAGAATTTGAGATGAAGAACCAGAGTTTGGGTAAGGGCTAGAAATTATCTCGAGGGGAAAGTGTTAGGCACCCCTCAAGATCCACTAGTGTAGTTCCAGGCCATGCTACAATTGTGACTTTAAGAAATGAAGAAGACAAGTAGAAAATAAAGAAGAGGGTTTTCACATAGTATTGCAAACAAGTTTAAGAGTTTGAAAAAGAAAATAAGTAGAAAATACAGGAAGTTAGATTGAAAGAAAACTTAAAAAAAAAAAGTAAAAGGGGAAAATGGGTCCTAGGTTTGTAAATAATATGGATCACATCAATGCAATACCCGACGTACACTCTTCAGAAGAGGGGTCACACGTGATATTAGCGTACCGGTCATCATATCCATATTCTACCCTTCCAACCCCGTTAAGGTATAAAAGTGCGGAATGTCTCGTTACTTATTACATGCTAGTACCCATCCCAATCCTATCAGTCCCGAAGGCATTTGGGACTACTAGTCCTAAAGGGAAAGGGATTTGGGGCCTTTTGAGAGTTTTCAAAGGACAAAATACTAAGGCATCAATCAAAACACATAATGCAAGTAAGGGGAAAGCAAATAAGCAAGTAGGGCTCAAGTAAGCCTCCTTAAATATGATAAAACCATAGAGTTTAACATGTCTTGCACGTACTGGTTTAGTCTAAAAATAAATTAAAGCGATAAACAGATTGGTTCAATACATATTTTTAGACAGGAAGTCCGCATTAGGCTCGCTCGAATGCAGTTGTCAAAAACTGATCCAATTGATTAATTAACCCTTTGTCTATGTGTTGAATAGGACTAGCGATTTCGAAAAGCAAACTAATTATAAAAGGTTACTAGTTGTTATCAGAGTTAAATGAGTTTCAGAATAGAATGTACTATTTTGAAAAGGTTTAACAGAAAAGAAATGAACTTCAGAGGACATGCAGACTAATTGGAAAAATTTCACGAATCTTATCAGAAAAGAGTGAGTTTCAAAAAAATGTCGGTTTGTTTAGAAAAGGTTTGTCAATTTACGAGGTTCAGAAAAATGCAGAAGACTGCCAGTTTTACCAAAGTAAATACTAATTTCAGCTATTGGTACTATTTTGAACGAATGAGACGATTTAGATTTGAAGTTCCTATAGACATGCTTTCTATACGTTAACTGATTTTAACACTTTTTCAAACATTAAAAGAATCCCGATGAACAATGATATCTATATGCCGTTTTATTATTAAACCTAACAGTTTGCCTAACGACGTTATTATATGCAGAAATGCAAGCCCATATAGGCATGGTGTCTATATGCTTAGTTGCAGAAATTTAGAAGTTAATCCCTATAGACATGCTTTCTATATGTGAAGTTGCACAGATCAGAAATTAAATACTATAGGCGTGGTTTCTATGTGTGAAGTTGCACAGATCAGAAATTAAATCCTATAGTCATGGTTTCTACCCTTTGTGTGTAAAAGTAACCCCCTCCCTTTTTCAGTAAATCCCCATGAGTTTATATAAATTATTACAGACCAGTAAAATAAGACTAAAATTAAAAGTACATTAGAAGCTATTAGCTACATTCGAGCAGCCTAATTCTGACTTAGTATCTAACCATATGAGATTGAACCACTTCCGAGATTAAGATTTCCAAAGCCTTCTCTTATCTAGGGTGTTTCAGATATCCAAGGAGTTTTAGGAACTCCAGGTAGTGCTTACACCCAAGATATTAATCAGAATGAGTTATAGTATAGTGTGGAAGAGCCAACCCTCAAGTGTCCAAGTTCAAAGAGAGCTCAGGGATCCCAAGGCAAGGCTCACAAGAGAGAGGCAGAACTTAAGTTCTAAGAATGAGTGCAAGTGCAATAAAGGGGGGGGGGGGCTAAGGAGTGCCAAGGCATGCCGGTGGTCATGCCCAGCCATAAGGTAGACTGGCATACCCCTGACCAGCCTGTTCAGCCAATAAGTAAGAGTATAGACCTATTAAAGGTCAGACTATGGTCTGGACAGTGATTAGGGCACTGTCAGACCAAAGTCTCAAACTCAGCAACATAGAAAGGGAAAGGGGGATGGGAATTGAGAGTGTTTAGGACTCGGGGAGTCCCGTTCATGTCCATGAACAACAACATCAAATATTATCATGTTTCTGAACCATAGCTCAAACATACAAAAGGGAATTGGGGATAGGGATTCATGTAGGAGCATAGCAAAGAAACAAACCAACTTGCAAAAAAAAAAATTACATTATGGATGCAGTAAACCAAACAAAGAATGGACTGAAGAATGAACACATAGAGGAGTGGCAGAAATTAACAAAAGTGACATACCAGTTTTAGGAAAAATAAGAAAAGAAGGTAAGATTCTTGCAAAGCAAAGCCACAATCAGAGAACCTTTATGCTTGTGAGTTCAGAGAACTCGAATGCTTTTAAAAAAATGCTAAGTGTATTTAAGAGTAAGAAATAATCAGATTGATTGTGTCAAAGTCGACTGTTGAAGTACAAAAAGGGCAGCCACTTTTATAGTGTAGAGAAACAAATAAGAAAGGTAATAAAACCTTTTAAAATCAGTCTCAAATATTCTCCCTTTAGTCAAGAGATTTAATTTCAAACGGAAAAGTGTAAACAAGGAAAGGAAATTTGAGTAAAATCCTTCACAGTAGCATAAGAAGGAAAAATACATGAGGTATATTTAAGGAAAAGTTTCAATAGTACTTGATTTGTAAAGAGAAAGGAAAGGAAATCAATCAAACAATTAACAAAATCAAAGTACTAGGTTTTAAATCGAATGAACCAAACCAGAAATAGGTAAACAGGGCTTAACCAAAGAAAATCAGTGACAATCAGTCAAGACCCTATCAAAGGGATCCAAAATCAATCAAGCAATCACCAAAAACCTTGAAAGAGGAGTTTCTCGCATATAAAGCAAACAATTCAAAAAGAAGAGTCTAACATTGAAGTGTTTGGAATCATAAACAAAAGAATACGAGTTCAGCCAGAGACTCATAGTAAGTCTGAAGATACATGGTTCCAAAGTGGAACCCTAATTCAATTTATCAAGAAAATCCCCAAATTCTAGGGTTTCCCCATCGAATCAAACACAGAAACGAGAAGGCAAGTGAACAGACTCAAGGAGTCTCATGAGAATCAGGCAAATACAATAGCAGGACTGAAACAATCAAAGAAAGAAAACCACTTTAAAGGATGAAGAACATGTTCAGAAAACTTTGAAACTTAAGAAAAGATGCGAGTTTAAATAGAACAGACGAAACATGCCTAACAAGAACACGAACATAGTTCAGAAAAGTAAAACATCAAGAAACTCAGTAGTAAATATGCATGGTAGAAGAGTGAGAAAAACAGACTAATCATGTGAGCACATAAAAGTAGAAAGACAATATATGTGTAATAGAGGAGGAAAACATACGAGCATAATACAGACAAACATCTAAAAGAAAAGAACAACAAGAATCGAAAGACTTTCAGAAACCCTAATTTGAAAAACCAACGATTTTAAAAAGGAAATTTGGAGAAAACACTCAAAACGTCAAATATAGCATAGGTTCAACACAGATCTAGGAAAATAAACGAAGAAAGAACCTCGAATAGTTTAGGGTTTCTGAGAAACCCTAGAAAACAAGAAAGGCTTGGAAGAACAAGATTAGATCTTGAGTTGAAATGGTCAGGAATCAAGCTTCCAGTGCTTGAATACGTCGGAACGTGGCCGAAAAACCACTGATCTACGGATCTGGGACAGTTCTGAAAGAGGACCATTGAGGTCAAGCCTCCAAACTTTGAGTAGCGTTGGCTTAGGGTGATAGTGGGTGAGCATAGGCCATCCATGGCTGGAGGCACCATGGATTCCGGTAGGAATGAGGCGAGATAATGTGGTAGGCGATTAGGGTTAGAGAGAGGTTAGAGAGCGTTTCAGAGATGCAGGGTTTCAAGGGTGGAACCCTTATGCAAATGACCTAGGGTTAGAGGGGTTGGGTGATTAAAAAAGGAAAGGAAGGATATTGGCCGTTGATCATTTACCGGGCGGGTTTAGCAATTGGGTCATGGGTTGGATATTGGGTTGTTTAATTTGGGCGGAATTGGGCAAAATTGGGGGCTAAAATTGAAAGGTAGAAGGGCGGTTATTGAAATAGCAATAGGCTAAGTGTTAAATAGTCAAAATTTTCCTTGTTTTATTTTAAAAAATAGTAATAATAATTTGAAAAGCAAATTAAAAATACTGAGCAAACAAATACTATATAAATGATAATTTAAAAATACTGGAAATAATTTTATAATTATAAAATGCTATTAATCATATAATATGCTATAATTGCAATTACATGCAATTTAGCTTTAAAAATACCAAATAAATTTGTAAAAATATACAAAAATCACCTCAATTATATTTGTGTAAATACGAGAAGAGAATAAATTACTCATAAAAAATGATAATTTTTGGAGTAACTATTGATTTTATGCTATTAAAAATAGACAATAAATTGATTTAAAAACTTTAGAAAAAGTACGAAAAATGCCAAAAGGTTAGCTATGCTTATATATGCCTATATATGCTGTTTTTAGGATATTTTGAATATATGAAATGTATAGGGAAAAATTGGGTGTCAACAGCTGCCCCTCTTTACAGGGGAAGGATGAAAGAGTTGTCGGGTAAAGATATGATGGCCAATTTTGACAGGAAGCGATGATTTCAAAAGAAAATTTGACCGAGCCCTAGTTTTTGAGTTGCCTACATATTCCTGGTTTTATAGGAATCAGGCCATATGTAGTTCAGGAACCATTGACGGAATGTGCCGATGGAGATTTGAAAGAGACGGACACGATGTTTATGTGGCAAGAGGTATTTGAAGTCTGATAGGCTACGGGAACCGGAGCAGGATCGCTCCTGCTGAGGCGGCCGTTGCTAGCCGGTGTACCTGCAAGTGAGAAATACGGGCGTATATCGTGCATAAACTTAAACGTGATGCAAGTTCCCATTGGACCATGAATGTTGTCTTTGGACGGTTGTGTGACGACCCGACCCATCGTCTCATGTGTTGCTGACTCTGTTTTTCCCGTTTGTTGCTTCTTCATATTTCATTATCGGTATGTGGTATGTGAGAGTTGATTTGGAATGGTTTTGATAAGAAATGAGACACTTAGTCTCTTTAAGGAAGGCTTAAGTTGGAAAAGTCAACTGGACGTTGACTAATGAGTTATAGGGCTCGGATTTGATTTTTGGTGATTTGATTAGCTTCGGGGAATGATTTGTGACCTAGGAGCGTGATCGGAATCGATTTTGGAGGACCGATGTAGAATTAGGCTTGAATTGGCAAAGTTAGTATTTTGGCGAATTCCGGTTGATGGGTGAGAATTTGATCAGAGGGTTGGAATGGAATTTTGAGAGCTGCTGTAGTTTCGTTAGGTGATTTTTGATATGTGTGCAAATTTTCAGGTCATTCGGACATCATTTGGTTGGGTTTTTGATCGAAAATGCATTTCGGAAGTTCTTGAAGAACTTAGGCTTTGATTTGGTGAAATTCGATGATTTTGATGGTTCGAGAAAGTTTGAATAAGGTAATAGATCATGTTTGTGCTTTTGGTTGAGGTCCCGGGGGCCTCGGGGTAAATTCGGGTGGTTAAACGGAGAGTTTTGAAGTTTGTTGCATGTTTGAGGTTGCAGGTTCTGGTATTTTTGCACCTGCGGTTCTGGGACCGCAGGTGCGGTATCGCAGAAGCGGTCGATAGGAGCGCAGAAGCAGAAATGGTTCTCAGGGAAGGTTCCGCAGAAACAAAATCCTGGCCGCTGAAGCGGGTCCGTAGGAGCAGATACTTTGCCGCATAAGCGGTCTTGGACCTCTTAAGTTGAATCGCATAAGTGGTGATTGGGCGCAAAAGCGGTAACTGCGGGTGCGGAGTTCGAACCGCAGAAGCGGAAATCTGGGCAGAATAATAAGTTAAGTCTTCTTCGCGAATTTTGAAAGAGCAAACATTTTGGACTTCGGACTAATGTGATTTTTGGGCGATTTTGAAGAGGGTTCCGAGAGTCTTCATTAGGTATGGATTCTTGGTCTTAGATTATGTTGTTATGGTGTAAAAACATGGATTAACACTGAAAATCCAAGGGAATTAATGCTAAAAATGGAGGTTAGGGCTTAAAACTTGGAAGAGTTTAAACTAGTGATTTGAGGGGCCAAATGGACTCCGATTTTTGTGAATTTGGTATGTATGAACTCGTGGAGAGATAAGGAAGCCGGCGATATTAATTTTATAATTTTTCAAGATGGTGGCCCGGGGCTCGGGTTTTGCCAACTTCGTATTTTTGGGTGTTTTTCGAGTTCTTTCAATTGGGTTATGTCCCATTAGCTTATCATAACGTATTCCTTGTGGTTTGGCCAGATTCTACGAGGAGGTTGATTTGCGAGGGAAGCGCAAGGTGAGCTAGGATTTCGGCCGGCTTGAGGTGACTAATGGTTATAAATGATGTACTGAGGGTTGGAAACCCCGTACTTGCACTATGTAGTGCTATGTTGAGATGAGATACGCGCTACATGATGAGCGTGGTGATGTTACTGTTGGGGATTCGGACTCTTTCCATCCCGATTCATGACTCTGCTATACTTTTGAGTGAGACTGAGTTATTATCAGTATATTTTGGGCTAGTTGCCATGTTTGGGGCCTTGTGCCGATCTGTAGGACCCTTAGGGAGCATGTTGGGCTAATTGATCTCACTTTACCTATTGAAATCATACTCTCATTCATATTCTTAAAATGTGAAACATAATGTGAACCGGTCTTAGCAATTTGCACTCTAAATGAGGAATACCTGGGGCTGGAAACCCTGTCTTAGATGAGTGGGCCCGAGAGGCCAAGTCTATATTGACTGAGAGGGGTCAAGGGCCCCATAGTGAGGGTAGTTGATATACACAGGATCGGACTGCACGCCGCAGTAGTATATTATATTGATCGGACTGCACGCCGCAGTAGTATATTATATGGATCGGACTGCACGCCGCAGTAGTATATTATATGGATCGGACTACATGCTGCAGTGAAATAGTATATGGATCGGAATGTACGCCCCAGTATTATAGCGCTTAGGCTGTAGGAGCCCCTTCGGAGTCTGCACACACCCTAGTGAGCGCAATCGACTATTATTATTGGATCGGGCTATGTGCCGCAGTAGTGTATATATATTATTATTGGATCGGGCTGCGCCCAACACCTTGTTAGGCAAGCCCGACCATTCGAACACTCTCAACCCGAAATACAAAGCCCCTTATTGGTCATTTGAATTTAAAACATCCGTTAAGCAAAATTTCAATATGTGATAACCATAAAAATTATGCGAAAACCACAATAATAGCAATACAGCCCCTATCAGATTTGGCATCACGAGTCATGAGCAGGGTTAGTAGAGTCTCGTGGATCGGTACGGAGATGTCTGTATTTATCCTCGAGAGGCTGCAGAACCTTTAGGAAAACTTCATTCTTGGAATTCTTATCATGCGTACTTGATTCAGCTTGAGATATAACTCTTGAAATCCCTTTCACACGTATGTATGCACATGTGAGCGCTCAGTAATATATGTGCCTTGATGGCTTGTGATTCCCCGATCGAGGGGGCAAGATGTAATCTCCATAAGTTTGATGTTGGGCCAGTCTGGAGGACTTGAGGCCGGACCTTTGCTTATGGCTTAGGCACCAAGGTGCTAATTTTGTGAGCTGGTGTTATGAACTTATATGTTCAGTGTTGTCCCTAATTGTGGGAATGACGACTCGATAGCTACGTAATGAGGATGTTTGTACTGTGAAATATTTCTATATGAATTAGTAATGACAAAGAAGTCTATAGGATAGTAGATGGACTGTTAAGTGATTCGATTCCTATTGTGGCTTGATGTGTAGTCCGAATTATGGGCACGTGAAGAATATTTTCGTATCTCCTAGTTGAGAAGTGAAGTACATTATGTGTGGCGATATGAGTTCAGACTCAGGAAGACTAAATGGCTGTGTTATGTGTATGATGGTGGAAGGTGTGCTGAAATACTAAATTGAGGCGAAGCAGGTGGGTTATCTCCTGCGGAGTGTTCTTAGGGGGTACGATTCTTATGTATATTGTTAGAAGGTCTTATGTGTAATTGAAGGGTACGTGTCGTAATTGGAAAATTTGGGTCACTTCAGAGAGTAGACTCAGCTGATGTGGGGATGGATGCGAGGTTTGCAGAGGATTGTAGAACTGGATGATTTGTGTTTTCACAAACTTGTAGATGATTGAGTTTAACCTCATTGTGGAATCATTAGAGTAGAAGTATTATGGGTTATTAAATGTGTCCTGATAGATGGCTTCGAGCCAAGTTAGGGAGGTTGCTGTTGATTAGCTGATTGTATGGTTATGTGCTATATCGGTTTCTTTTCGAGGTATGCTGGCGGATCAGTTTGGGTTGTAGAAATTGAGCCGAGGATGGCACGAGTAAAGCAAAATTTTGATGGAGGTTACGTAGTTCTTCATAGGTGTGAGAAAATAATAGTATGTCTTGAGCTGCTGTTGGTAAAGAATGCTTAGGGTGAAGAGAAGGAAGCTGTTTGGTTGTATCGGAATGAGATCATGTCCTGCAGGGTCAGAGTGCTAAGGAGGCATGGGTGGTCATGTCTGTTTGATCAGGTAAATTGCGGTTGAATAAGAGTGAATGACTTGCGAGAATGGTTCTAATGGGTTCAAGAGTCTGCGTATGTCAGTTGAGAGTTCTAGAGTTGCATATGGGGTTAGGAACTGAGATTCATTAGAAGATTTCAAGACTTGTGGTATTCTATGTTAATTATGGTAATCTATGTATCCGCATCAAGAAAGTAAATGAAACAGAGTTAGATTCACAGAGAGTTCTTCTAGGTAAGGTATTCTGGGATGTGGTGTTTCTGGAAACATTTGAGAGAGTAGTCAGCAGGTTGTGGCTCCTATCATTATGGTCTTATGCTTGGGTCTCATGCGGTAAGCCTGGATTGAGGAATTGAGGTACTACGGCAAGGGGAATATCAAGTTGAAGACGAATCAGAAGAAATTTAGATAAATGAAGTAGCTTGATAACGGACCGTATCGGCATGGTAAGGGTATGATTAATTCTTGGTGTGTATTCGAGGTAATGAGTTAGCACATGTAATTTCTTAGCAATGCTCTAGGGTTTTGACGACTTGCTTAGCGTGATTTGGTTAGAAGGATTCGGTCATGGCAGTTTAGTTTGTGCAAATAGAATTGGGAGAGTTCATATTGATTTCTGTCGTGTAGAAGAGGTGCATCTTCTCCGAATATGAGGGGCATGAGATGTGTAAGGATTTTCTTCTAGATGAGATCTATGGAAGCTCATGATTAGATAAGTTTCAGTTCAGGTCAGAAAGGAAATTCATAAAGAACTTAGGCAGCGGGTAGCCTCAGATAATCAAGGAAAATGATACTGTTGTTTGAAAGTGATCCGATGAGAGTATATATTTCAGAGAAAGAGGCAATGTGATTAAGTGATGGTACCTCAGTGGTGTTGCGGCACTTCTTATTAGATCTACTAGTGATATTCGGGTTGGCTTGGTGCTTAGGGAGATGTTTGAGTATGTATCGTGGAATTATTGGATATCTAGCTGTGGCATGTGTTCGGACGGCAAAATTGGGATCAAGTATGATTATTCGTGTGCTATGTGGGGCAGAAGTCCTCAAACTCGGGCTATTTGCGATGGTGGATCGTGTGTATCGGCACCGTATGGCGAGTATTAGGATTTGGAGGCTCGAGTGAATCTTTCGTTACTGGTATGTTGGATTTTGGAGGTGATGTTAGAGTTCAGGCTGGTTGTCTCGGTGTTAGATTAAATTCTGGACTATTGCGTTATGGGCTATACCGGAAACACCATAGTTTGAGTGGCGAGGTGCATTGGGTTATGTTCTTGTGGAGTGGTTTATCTTTCACAGACCCAGCGGACGGCTGGGGAAGGATTGCTTTTCCTAATTGAGCACTCATGATGGATGTCAGTGCAGAGGTTGCTATTATTGAGCTAGTTCCAGCGTTAAGGGACCTTTCAGAGGAGTGTTCCAGTTTGAGTTGACTCGGTTGGCTCCGAATTTTATTGTCGAAGGATAGGTTGACTCGACCGTTGTTGAGCTTATCAACGATCTGGGGAGATCTATGAGTTGATATCAGCATTGCGAGACGTTATGATTTACGGATTATAGGCACAAACGGTGCGGTGCTATCGGGATTCATAGTGGAAGTTGAGGGGGAAACCTCAGTTGTGCTTGAGTTTTGTAGCTTATAACGCTATATGTAGATATTGTGTGCACTCAGCATGCTTACGACCGATACTCGATACTTTGTTGTAATGAGCAAATTTGGCTCGATGTGCATCTTCTTATGTGAGATATATGTATGGATCGGGTGGCATGCCGCCACGGGTATGTTATTTGGATCGTGTTGCACGCCGCAACAGTGTGATGATAGGAATAGTTCTCCATATGCTGTCTTGTATGCCTTGTTTCCTGGTTCCAAGGAAAGTCCGTATTGGCTGTTGCTCGGCGAATGGCACCTCGGTTGTGTCCTTTCAGGATCGTATGGTGTATATTACTTGCTTCACCATGGGTATAATGATTTGTTTGGGTGCTAGATATCAATCGTACGTGGTTGTTAATTTCGGGTATAGCGACTTGAGGTGCTTCATGTGTAACAATGTTTGGATAAGATCGCACATTGTAGCGAGGCTATGTGGAGATTAGGCCCTTCGGGGTAGATTCAGGTAATCTATTTCTATGATGTGGGACGGGGTCCCAGCCTTGTGTTGTGATGGTACTAAGGAGTTTGAGTTACAGTTCTGTTGTTTGAGCCATTTATCATAATTTGAGTATGTTTAGACCGCCCTTCACTAGTGCGTGGATTGTGCCAGTTGTGCCTTAGGCCTGTGGTGAGGCGTCATATCACCAGAGTGGTGTGTTGGATTCGAGGTGATCGTGGGAGTCATCGATGAATACGAACTGATTTGATTTCAGCTTGTTGGAAGGATAGTATCGAGTTTCGGCTCGGAGATTTGCTATGGTAATTGTCAGAGGGGAAGTGGCTTCATAAATGGTTGATCTCAGAAATGGTTTCGGTTTATCGCGTGTTTCAGTATCGTGGGTAGTATAAGAAAGTATTGTAATGAGATTTCAGTCGATAAGAGGTTGCTACCCGTATTCAGGTGTTGTGGGCAACTGCTATGGATAGAAGTTATCATTTCGAGTGTTTGGGTTGTGGGGTATATCACATGAGTTCACCTGAGGTTGCAGGTATGAGCTATTACAACTGGTTCAGACTTATTCAGAGCGTAGATGTGAGGTTCTGATCTTGTGTATCATTTCGGAAAGTGCAATGGGGTTCTACGGTTTATGGTCTAGATAGATTGTGAGATTTCAGTTATGTTGTGTCATCGGACCTATATGAGATAGGGTGACATGGGATCACCTTGGATATATGCTTGGTAAAGTCATTGATCCATTGGGTTGCTTCTAGTACAACTCTGGGTACGCTCGAGGACGAGCGATTGTTTAAGTTGGGGAGGATGTGACGACCCGACTCATCGTATCATGTGTTGCTGCTCTGTTTTTCCCGTTTGTTGCTTCTTCATATTTCATTATCGGTATGTCGCGTGTGAGAGTTGATTTGGAATGGTTTTGATAAGCAATGAGACACTTAGTCTCTTTAAGGAAGGCTTTAGTTGGAAAAGTAAACCGGATGTTGACTAATGAGTTATAGGGCTCGGATGTTATTTCTGGTGATTTGGTTAGCTTCGGGGAATGATTTGTGACCTAGGAGCGTGATCGGAATCGATTTTGGAGGTCTGGTGTAGAATTAGGCTTGAATTGGCAAAGTTAGTATTTTGGCAAATTCAGGTTGGTGCGTGAGAATTTGATCCGAGGGTCAGAATGGAATTCCGAGAGTTGCTGTAGTTTCGTTAGGTGATTTTGGAAATGTGTGCAAATTTTCAGGTCATTCGGACATTATTTGGTTGGGTTTTCGATCGAAAATGCATTTCAGAAGTTCTTGAAGAACTTAGGCTTTGATTTGGTGAAATTTGATGATGATGTTAACGATAGCATTTTGATGGTTCGAGAAAGTTTGAATAAGGTAATAAATCATGTTTGTGCTTTTGGTTGAGGTCCCGGGGGCCTCGGGGTGAATTCGGGTGGTTAAACAGAGAGTTTTGAAGTTTGTTGCATGTTTAAGGTTGCAGGTTCTGGTATTTTCGCACCTGCAGTTCTGGGACCGCAGTTGCGGTATCGCAGAAGTGGTCGATTGGAGCGCAGAAGCGGAAATGGTGCTCAGGGCAGGTTCCGCAGAAGCGGTGGATTGGGCGCAAAAGCGATAACTGCGGGTGCGGAGTTCGAACCGCAGAAGCGGAAATCTGGGCAGAATAATAAGTTAAGTCTTCTTCGCAAATTTTGAANTAACACTGAAAATCCAAGGTAATTAAGGCTAAAAATGGGGTTAGGACTTGAAACTTGGAAGAGTTTAAACTAGTGATTTGAGGGGCCAAATGGACTCCGATTTTTGTGAATTTGGTATATATGAACTCGTGGCGAGATAAGGAAGCCGGTGATGTTAATTTTATAATTTTTGCCAACTTCGTATTTTTTGGTGTTTTTCGAGTTCTTTCAATTGGGTTATGTCCCATTAGCTTATCATTACATATTCCTTGTGGTTTGGCCAGATTCTACGCATGAGGAGGTTGATTTGCGAGGGAAGCGCAAGGCGAGCTAGAATTTCGGCCGGCTTGAGGTGAGTAATGGTTATAAATGATGTACTGAGGGTTGGAAACCCCGTACTTGCACTATGTAGTTCTATGTTGAGATGAGATACACACTACATGATGAGCGTGGTGATGTTACTGTTGGGGATTCGGACTCTGTCCATCCCGATTCATGACTCTGCTGTACTTTTGACTGAGACTGAGTTAGTATCAGTATATTTTGGGCTAGTTGCCATGTTTGGGGCCTTGTGCCGATCTGTAGGACCCTTAGGGAGCATGTTGGGCTAATTAACCTCACTTTACCTATTGAAATCATACTCTCATTCATATTCTTAAACTGTGAAACATAATATGAACCGGTCTTAGCAATTTGCACTCTAAATGAGGAATACATGGGGTTGGAAACCCTGTCTTAGCTGAGTGGGCCCGAGAGGCCAAATCTATATTGACTGAGAGGGGTTAAGGGCCCCATAGTGAGGGTAGTTGATATGCACCGGATCGGACTACATGCCGCAGTAGTATATTATATGGATCGGATTGCACGCCGCAGTAGTATATTATATGGATCGGACTGCACGCTGCAGTAGTATATTATATGGATCGAACTGCACGCCGTAGTAGTATATTATATGGATCGGACTGCACGCTGTAGTAGTATATTATATGGATCGGACTACACGCTGTGGTAGTATATTATATGGATCGGACTGCACGTTGCTGTAGTATATTATATAGATCGGACTGCACGCCGCAGTGATATAGTATATGGATCATACTGTACACCGTAGTATTATTGCGCTTGGGCTGTAGGAGCCCCTCCGAAATCTGCACACACCCCCAGTGAGCGCAGTCGACTATTATTATTGGATCGGGTTGCGCACCGCAACAGTATATATATATTATTATTGGATCGAGATGCGCGCCGCAGCATATATTATTATTGGATCGGGCTGCGCACCCCAGCAGTGTTGGTAATTTGTCGGATTGTAGGAGATTTTCACCTGTTTTCCCTGCTCAGCTGTTGTTTACTACCTTTATTGTTGGTTATAGAACTTTGTAGTGTTTCTATGAGAATTCTTACTTTCAGTTGTTATTTATTGCTATTACTCACTGAGTTGGGGTACTTATTTTACTCCCTGCACCTTGTGTGCTGATACAGGGATCCCAGAGGCATAACTGAGTTGTTGCTGCTGCCTAGTTCATCTGTCGGAGTCATCGAAGTAGCTGCCTGGAGTCCGCAGGACTTGATTTCTCCTCTTATCTTTATTTTACTTCCGCATCTAGACTTTCATATGTATAGGATGTTGCTCAGTTATATCCAGAGGCTCTGACTCGTGATGCCAGATTTGATAAGGGCTGTATTGCTATTATTATGGTTTCCGCACTGTTTTTATCGTTATCACAGATTGAAATTTTGCTTAACGGATGTTTTAAATTCAAATGACCGATAAGGGGCTTTGTATTTCGTGTTGAGAGTGTTCAAATGGTCGAGCTTGCCTAACAAGGTGTTGGGCGCCATCACGATCGGGGTTTGGGTCGTGACAAGTTGGGATGGTGTCCTTGGACCGTGACATCCTGGGCCATAAAGTGCATAAGTAAAGATTCGCAGGCCATGAAATGATGTTCTCGGGCTATGAGGATGGTGCCTCCGAACTATGATACCTTTGAATAGGTTGGCGATCTTTTAGCCCACGAACTTCAAAAGGGTGGCGATCTTTCAGCCCATGTGAGAAATAGCGGTATTTCAGCCGGTGCAAAATTTAAATGAAGGTGGCGACATTGCAGCCAAGCGAGAAAAAATAAAGAGGCGGTGTTTCAGCCATGCAGGATGCGGATGGAGATAGTGCTTAGTCTCAGAAGGCGGATAAGTAGCCTTATGCAGAAATATAGATGGAGGTAGAGCTTAACCTCGGAAGGCAGATAAGTAGCCTTATGCAGAAGTGCAGATGGAGGTAGAGCTTAACCTCGGAAGGCAGATGAGTAGCCTTATGCAAATGATGCATATGGAGACATGGATTGGTCTCGAAAGGCAGAAGAGTAGCCTTATGCAAATGATGCAGATGGAGACAGCGCTTAGTCTCGAAAGGAAAAAGAGTAGCCTTATGCAAATGATGCAGATGGAGACAGGGCTTATTCTTGAAGAGTAGCCTTATGCAGAAATACAGATGGAGACAACGCTTAGTCTCGAAAGGCAGAAGAGTAGCCTTATGCAGAAATGCAGATGGAGGTAGAGCTTAATCTTGGAAGGCAGATGAGTAGCCTTATGCAAATGATGCAGATAGAGACATGGCTTAGTCTCGAAAGGCAGAAGAGTAGCCTTATGCAAAAATGCAGATGGAGACAGGGCTTAGTCTCGAAAGGCAGAAGAGTATCCTTATGCAGAAATGCAGATGGAGGTAGAGCTTAACCTCGAAAGGAAGATGAGTAGCCTTATGCAAATGATGCAGATGGAGACAGGGCTTAGTCTCGAAAGGCAGAAGAGAAGCCTTATACAGAAATGCAGATAGAGGTAGAGATTAACCTTGGAAGGTAGATGAGTAGCCTTATGCAAATGATGCAGATAGAGACAAGGCTTAGTCTCGAAAGGCAGAAGAGTAGCCTTATGCAAATGATGCAGATGGAGACAACGCTTAGTCTCGAAAGGCAGAAGAGTAGCCTTATGCAAATGATACCGATGGAGACAAGGCTTAGTCTCAAAAGGCAAAAGAGTAGCCTTATGCAAATGATGCAGATGGAGACAGGTCTTAGTCTCGAAAGGTAGAAGAGTAGCCTTATGCAAATGATACAGATGGAGACAGGGCTTAGTCTCGAAAGGCAGAAGAGTAGCATTGTGCAGAAATGCAGATGGAGGTAGTGCTTAACCTTAGAAGGTAGATGAGTAGCCTTATGCAAATGATGCAGATGGTGACAGGGCTTAGTCTCAAAAGGCAGAAGAGTAGCCTTATGCAGAAATGCAGATGGAGGTAGAGCTTAACCTCGTAAGGCAGATGAGTAGCCTTATGCAAATGATGCAGATGGAGACATGGCTTAGTCTCTAAAGGTAGAAGAGTAGCCTTATGTAGAAATGCAGATGGAGGTAGAGCTTAACCTCGGAAGGCAGATGAGTAGCCTTATGCAAATGATGCAGATAGAGACATGGCTTAGTCTCGAAAGGCAGAAGAGTAGCCTTATGAAGAAGTGCAGATGGAGGTAGAGCTTAACCTCAGAAGGAAGATGAGTAGCCTTATGCAAATGATGCAGATGGAGACAGGGCTTAGTC
Organism: Nicotiana glauca; assembly: GCA_026770625.1. Classification (NCBI taxonomy): domain Eukaryota; kingdom Viridiplantae; phylum Streptophyta; class Magnoliopsida; order Solanales; family Solanaceae; genus Nicotiana; species Nicotiana glauca. Next base: position 51,246 of record MU707811.1, read on the forward strand.
TTGAAAGGCAGAAGAGTAGCCTTATGCAAATGATGCAGATGGAGACAGGGCTTAGTCTCAAAAGGCAGAAGAGTAGCCTTATGCAAATGATGTAGATGGAGACAACGCTTAGTCTCGAAAGGCAGAAGAGTAGCCTTATGCAGAAATGCAGATAGAGGTAGAGCTTAACCTCAAAAGACAGATGAGAAGCCTTATGCAGAAATGCAGATGAAGGTAGAACTTAACCTCGGAAGGCAGATGAGTAGCCTTATGCAGAAATGCAGATGGAGGTAGAACTTAACCTTGGAAGGCAGATGAGTAGCCTTATGCAATGCATGAATGTAAAAGGACGGATAGTAGTAAGATCTCTTAGCTGACAGCTGATTACGATATCGTGACTGCTGGGGATGCTGTGTACGGATAGCAGTTGCGAATAAATGAAGATTCTAAGAAGTCGCATTCTTGGGAAAGTATGTGTGCATAAATATACCTGACGATATTGCGAGTTGAGTGCCTGCGTCCAAATAAAAATCGTGAGTTCTATAAGGGGAAAGGTTAGTTCGTTTTCCCCTGACTGCTGGTGTTGTGTATCATTGGGGTAGCATCGCTAAACAGCAATAATTCGAATAATAGTTATGCATGATTTAGTTAATATAACGTAAGTGTACAATCGAAAATATTTTTCTTTAGATGAACCGCCGACTGCGACGTCGTTCAAGACATTGCAACCTCTCTTGCTCCAGAATTTTGAGGGTCCTCCTCAAAATTCTGCCCCAGTTTACTGGGCTGGCGCTTCTGACGGCTGCACTGAATGACTGAAAAATCAACTTCGGAAATTTCAGGGTCCACAAAATTCTGCCCCAATTTATTGGGGTGGCATTCCTAGCGATGAATGGCTGAAAACCAACTTCGAAATTTTGAGGGTCCTCCTCAAAATTCTGCCCCAGTTCCAATAGCAGGGGGAAATGAAATTTTTATTAAATTGTAGGGCTGCCTACGTATCCCCTCTTAAAAGGGAATCAGGTCAGGCGTAGTTCAAATTACATCATAAAGGAAATCGTAATTGGTTACACATAGTATCATTTTACTGCGTCTGAATTGATTGGCTTCGGCCAGACTTCTCCGTCCATCTCTGCAAGAATAAGGGCTTATTCGGTTAGAACCTAGTGAACCATGTACGGACCTTTCAAGTTGGGAGAGAATTTCCCCTTGGCTTCATCTTGATGTGGGAATATTTTCTTTAACACCAGCTGCCCCGGTGTAAACTTCCTTGGCTCAACTCTTTTGTTGAAGGCTCTGGACATTCTATTTTCTGATACAACTGACTGTGGCAAACTGCATTCATCTTTTTCCCATCTATAAGGGCTAACTGCTCGTAGCGACCTTTTACCTATTATGCGTCATCCAACTCTACTTCTTGTATGATCCTCAAGGAGGGAATTTCTACCTCGGCGGGGATGACCATCTCTGTACCATAAAACAACATATAGGGAGTTACTCCGGTCGATGTGCGGACTGTGGTGCGATACCCCAATAAGGTGAATGATAATTTCTCATGCCATTGTTTATGCCTTTCGATCATCTTCCTTAGTATGTTCTTGATATTCTTGTTGGCTGCCTCTACAGCTCCATTCATCTGAGGCCTGTAGGCTGTAGAGTTCTTGTGTTTGATCTTGAATGTTTCACACATTGCTTTCATCAAGTCGCTGTTGATATTGGAACCATTATTAGTGAAGATTGATTCCAGAATTCCGAAACGACAGACAATGTGGTTGTGGACGAAATCTGTCACAACTTTCTTAGTTACAGCCTTGTATGATGCTGCTTCGACCCATTTGGTGAAATAATAAATTGCCACTAGAATGAACCTGTTCCCGTTTGATGCAGCGAGCTCGATAGGTCCGATAACATCCATTCCCCAAGTGGCGAATGGACATGGTGAGCTTGTTGCAGTAAGCTTGTTTAGAGGCACCTTTATCATATTTGCATGTATCTAACAGCGATGGCATTTGCAAACATACTGGATACAGTCTGTTTCCATAATCATCCAAAAATACCCTGCTCGGAGTATCTTCTTTGCTTAGACAAAACCATTCATGTACGACCCGCAAGTCCCAGCGTGCACTTCGTCCAATAGTCTGGATGCTTATTTTTCTTCGGCATACCTTAGTAAACCCAAATCGGGAGTCCTCCTGTATAGGATTCCTTCACTCTGAAAGAAGTTGTTAGATAAACTCTGTAATGTGCGCTTCTGAGTAGTGTTGGCAAGTTCCGGATATTTTCCTGTTGTCAAGTACTCCTTGATGTTATGGAACCATGGTTTTCCGTCTACTTCTTCCTCCTCCATCCATATTTGATGATACCCAGCGAAAGAATCAACAAAAGACTGCAACTCATGCTTGGCGCAGTTGTCTATAAGAATGTGTATGTTCGGTAAGGGGAATTCGTCTTTGGGACTGGCCTGGTTAAGATCCCGGTAGACGACACAGACTCTAACCTTCCCATCCTTCTTTGGTACCAGCACGATGTTGTCTAACCATGTTGGATATTCTACTACCCTGAGAACCTTGGCTTTGACTTGCTTGGTAACCTCTTCTTTGATTTTCAAATTCACGTCAGGTTTGAATTTCCTGAGCTCCTGCTTCACCGGAGGACATGTTAGGTCTATTGGAAATTTGTGAGCTACAATGGATGTACTGAGACTAGTCATATCATCGTACGACCAGGAAAATATGTCCTCATATTCCCTTAAGAACTCCGTGTACTCCTCCTTTTCTGATAGTGACAGGTGAATACTGATCCGCGTCTCTTTGACATTTTTTGTATCTCCCAAATTAACGACCTCAGTTTTGTCCAAGTTAGACTTAGGCTATTCTTAAAATTCTCAACCTCTCTTATGACCTCTTTTGATATATCATCCTCTTCTGAATCTATATCCATTTGTTGCATTGTTTCGTTGCAAGTCACAATTGTTGGTTCATCGTCAAAGTAAGTAATAGTAATGTTATGTAAATAGAGTAAATGTTAGAGAAAATAATAAGAGCAAGATATATAATAAACTGAAATTATTTGATTAAATTCATAATTGTTTGCAACATCGGAGCTCTTTTCAAAATTAAAGACAATGCGGAAAGAAAATCATCTAGTAAAAAGTAAAATGAGATGCATGGTGCTTTTGTTTAGCCTTGCTACCCCGAAGCTCTTCGGGCCCTGGTGGTTCTGATTGACCAATTGCTGAGGCGTTCTCCTCGGTTTACAACTTGTATGGAAAGGCCTTCCTCACCTTCCTCCTCGAAAAGAACACAGCATTTGTTCTTGTTCCGGATAGGACTCGGAGGAGGAGGAGGTGGAGGGCCCTTAGAGTATGATAATGGTTCCAGAATGCACGAACTACCCTTTGGGGAGGGGAATAAAAATAAAAGAAAAACAAAAGGTAATAAGTTAGTGCGGGTAGGAGGAGAATGTTGCAGTATTTAAACATATTGTGCAAGAATATAAATTGCGTCCTAATTTGGGTGCCCCGTTGTGCCCGAGGTAGACCTAGCGACAAATTAATTTGGAGAACTTATAACGCTAAATGCCTCATTTTATTGATAAAAATAAGATGAATCC
>MU707812.1:12290-22735 GCA_026770625.1 Nicotiana glauca
ATTGTTTCAGCTCAGTAACAGGGCTTGTAGGAGCCTTGAGGCTAGGCACAGGTTAACATGGTGCTTATAAGTGATTATTCCGTAGTGTTGTTGGGATGGTAGGATGTTTGCCTATGTGTCGGGGCAACGAATGAATTGAAAGGAGGTTTACTCATTGTGTAATCAAGGGATTCAGTATTTTATTCCCGGCAGGGGGAAAGGCTGACGGACTAAGAATGGTCGGATGTAGGCTGGTAAAAGTAATGAGACTTGGTATTTGCAAGCGTGGTGGAGCTTTTCTTCTATGATGGGGTGTCGTGGTTCTGATTGAACGTACTAAGTGCCGATGTTATAATCTGCTACAATTTGCCTTTATGGCAAGATGTTGTGAAATAGTATTGGAGATTCGACTATCAGATATCGCATGGTGCGGTGGTTTAATATGGAATTAGAACTTCCTAATGTTGGCGGATCGATAAAGATGACTTTTGGAAAGGTTTAAAGTTAGCAACAATGGTAGATTCAAGTGCCACGAAGATAGATTTTATTTAAGGCAACAATTGAGCAGCAAAGTATGAGGAAGGACATGTGGGAAGTGTTAGGCGGTGTTTAAAATTTCTAGAAGGCCAAGTATGAGAAGCAAGGTCGAGTGACCAATTAAGGAGGAGTTCCGCCAAAGTGGGAGAGTGGCGGGTGTTGCATATGGGCTTGGTAGTAGGATGACTACGCGCCTTAAAGAGAGTTTGGATCGGTTTGGGGATTTTAATGATTAGTGATTGAAGCCTGCGGGTATGATGTGAAGTATGGGCTATTATACGGCAGAAGATTGATATGGCGTAAAGGAGCTGCTTGAAATGGAGGAGGGTACAACATAACCCTGAATTGGGAAGGATGTTGCCGCACATTTAATTGATGTCTGCGAGGGGCGAATGGACTTGTGCAACTGGAAGGTGAGCTCAGACTCGGGATGGGCTATTGGTGTCATAGTGAATGTACCCCGTGCAGCGGTGTGAGAAGATTTCGGGAGGTGATTCCCCTAGGTGGGTTATTCCCCGTGAGCAGGTTAGCGATCGCGTGGTTGGCGAAGCTTCTGCAAAGAATTATATTGGTTGTTCAACAAAGAGATCGGTCGTGCGAATGTGGTTAATGATTTAGAATATGAAAGATGAGGATTTATAGGAAGATTTCGAGAAATTTTGATAACTTATGGCACGCGGTTATGTCAATAAGAGGTAAAAAGGTCGGGCGAACTAAAAAATGATGGAATGATGGCTTCAAGCTAAGTGGAAGAGTCCCACCGCTTATGATTGGGCTGTATGATTAACTACTTGCGTGATTTCTGGTCATTAGCATATTGATGGATTAATTCAGCTACAAGAAAAGACCACAGGTGGTAATTCGAGCAAATGAATTGTTGGAGGCATGCGATGGTTGGCATTATTGGATAATGTTCGGACTTGGAAAAAGGTTCAGGATTTATGCCTTGTAGGGATACAGGTTTCAGAGAAAGCGATTTCGTCGGGTGCTTCGCCGAGAGAGGATTCGTGTGTTATAAGATTTATGGAGTGAATTATATTCGGGACCAAGTCAGAGCGGGTGGCTCTCAGTAACGGTCCTAGTGGAACTCAAAAGATAAAGTGTGGTACCTAATGATTTCAAGCCTATAAGTACAACTAAGAATCAAGCTTTGTAGCAGCTTATGAGAAGGTGCCCAGAATGTTCTATGATGTGTTACCTTGTGGTGTAGCATTTGAGAAATGTGAAATAATTCGTGAGATTTGAGACAGCATGGTCTCGCAATTCAAGGTCACTCGGGGTGAGTGTAGAGGGAGTATGTTATGCGATGAAGAGAATTAGTATTATTTCCAAAGCAATCAAGGATAAATTGGAGGGAAAGGGATTGATTAACCATAGTTGAATTTGGCATGTTGGGGTCTGTGATCCGTTCATTCAGCGTGATCGAGTTCGCGTTTGATTTGTGGCGGTACGCGTGAGCTTTGTCGGCCGCCGTAATTGATAACATTCTAAACCATTCTATTGTTGTGGCTTGTTATGTGGAAGCAGATTCCGGAAGGGCTATGGTGGCTTGGACCACAACTTGCAGATTTGCATATTCTACGGTTATGAGAATTTACCTGTGTGTGTTTTTATGAATCTCCTTAAGTGAGTTAAGTGAAAAGTTTGTATATGATGAATTGTGAAGTTGTTAAAGGTTTTGGAGTTATGATGAAAAATCGTGTTCTATCGTATATTGGCACGTTGGGTGCGGTGAGAGGTATGGAAATTAGAAGTGAGGGTCAAGGTTGCAGTTCGGTGTTGACAAGNAATGGTTTAGATGTGCGGACCCATTATTTATTTCAGAAGATTGTGGGAGCGTGTCCCATAGGAAGATTGTACAAGTGTGACATGTAGTCACTTGACTGTCTAAGGATTTAAACCAAGTATGAGGATTGTGGTAATATCATTAATTTGAGAATTTATGCCTGGAGGGCACTTTTTATATTGGGTTATGAACTGAGGAGGTTGCTCCGGTTATGATGGTTATTCTTACGTGATATGAGGCAAGGGGGAGTTACTACAGACCTTTGAAAGGTCATTGGCCAAGTTGGTGCAATCAGAAATCGGCTTGAGATCGGTGGATTTATTTATTTGTGAACAGGGCTTTATATCAGGCCAGTTGTGTTCATTTTAGCGAGCGTTCCCTATGGAGGAACAGTCGAGGTATTATTTTGTCATCAGCTATTCCAGGTAATGATGTATTACGCCGTATGAGTTGTGAGACAGGTTAGTAAATTCTTATGTGTTGAGGTTCCACGTTGCAATGATGTTATGCGAGCAGGATGGCTCTTTAGATTTAGATCTTGTATCGCACCTCAGTTGTGCTTGAGTTTTGTAGCCTATAGCGCTATGTGTTTTCTCAGGGATGGTATTATGCACTTAACGTGCTTGCGATCAGAATTCGATATTTATTGTAATGAGCGGATTTAGCTCGAAGTGCAATCTCTGTATGTGAGATCTATGTGTGGATCGGGTGGCACGCCGCCATGGGTATGTTATTTGGATCGGGTGGCACGCTGCCATGGGTATGTTATTTGGATCGGGCTGCGCGCCGCAACAGTGTGATGTCGAGTCTGGTTTTCTATATGCTGTTTTTGTGTGTTTCACTTCCTATCTTCTAAGAAAGGTCCGTACTAGTGCGGGGGTTAGGTAATTCCTTCCAGAGTTTGATTTCCTGTTTGTGTTGTGTTCGGATTGGTGTCCTATTGGCACATTGTGGCATCATATGATACTTGTGATCGCATTCGGAGTGGCTTATTTCCTGAGCAGTTCATACTGGGTAAGATGAGATTGTGGGATTTAGGGTCAGTTCAATCTGATTATATGAAGTATATTAAGGAGCGAAGATCATTAGTTGGTTCAAAATGTGGTGATGTATCTTGTCAGAAGTATAGAATCAATGATTGGTTGACTCGGCAGTTGATTATGAATGGCATCTCATCCGTCGTGGCGTTATTGTAATAGTCAGAGTGAGACCTAAGTAGGTCATGAGGTGCAATGGGAGCATCAGATTCGTGGAATTTCGATTAATTCAAACAGAAATATTATTGTGGTCCTATGAGTGAAGTGATGCAAAGTGTGAATTCAGCAGAGTTATGCAGTCATGTTTCAGTACAGCGTATAGTGATTGATACGGTGATCGTATGTTGGAAACAGGACTGACATAGAATTCCGGATGTTGGAATTTGGCTCTAAGGCTTATTTGCTTGAATAAAAAGGGAATATTTTCAGAATTTATCGAGCTAATGTGCTCAGCTAAGTTGTGGTAGCACGAGAAGGTGCATGAGGTGCTAAACAGTGATTTCAGGCTACTTCGGTATAGTTCTCAGCACGTTCCAGGATGAACGTATGTTTAAGTGGGAGAGAATGTAACGGCCCGATCGGTCATTTTGAGCCCTAGCACGTCGTTCAGCAGTCTGAGGCCATGAGCAACTTTATTTCAGGTATTGTGACTTGTTCGCATGGTCGGAATTTAAATTCAGGAAGATCGGAGTTAAATTTAAATGGAAATTCTTATTTGATAAGCTTAAAGTTGAAAGAATGAACTAACAGTGGATTTTTGAGTAAACGATTTCAGAATCCGGATTTGAAGGTTCCAGCAGGTTCGTATGATGATATCGGACTTGGGCGTATGCCCGGTTCCGGTTATGGATAACCCGGGAGCGTTTTGGCGCCTATTATGGAAGTTAGCATTTTGGAAGAAATTTCTTAAGCTTGGCTTGGAGTGCATTTCAGTGTTATCGATGTCCGTTTGGGAATTCCGAGACTGGGAGTAGCTCCGTATGGTGATTCTGGAGTTGCGAGCGCGATCGGGTGTGAATTCGGAGGTCCGTAGGTTATTTTGAAGGCATTTGGCTAAAGATAGAAATTTGAAGGTTTTTGAGAAGTTTGATCGGAAGTGGAATTTTTGATATCGGGGTCGGAATCCGATTCTGAAAGTTGGAGTAGGTCCGTAATGTCAAATATAACTTGTGTGCAAAATTTGAGGTCAATCGGACGTGATTTGATAGGCTTAAGCATCGGAAATAGAAGTTGGAAAGTTCAAAGTTCATAAAGCTTGGATTGGAAGTCGATTCATGGTTTTAGCGTTGTTTGGTGTGATTTGAGGCTTCGAGCAAGTCCGTAATGTGTTATGGGATTGGTTGGGGGTCCCGGGGGCCTCAGGTGGATTCCGGGTGGTTAACGGATCGAAAGTGGAATTTGGGAAGGCTTGAGATTTGCTGCTTCTGTCATAACCGCATCTGCGGTTCTTGGACCGCAGAAGCGGTCAAACGCTCGCAGAAGCGGAAGGGGGCCAGGTCCAAGGAAATCGCAGAAGCGGCCAAGGGACCGCAGAGGCGGTTCCGCTTAAGCGGCTCGCAGACCGTAGAAGCGGTCGGCTTCCTTTTGCCCGAAACCGCAAAAGCGATAAAAAGTCGCAGAAGCGACATCCGCAGAAGCGGAACTATTTTCACAGAAGCGGAAGCAGCTGGGGCAGTGAGACGTTTTAGGTTCGGGGTTGAGTTACCCCATTTTTCTTCCATTGGAATCGATGGGGAGCAGCTTGGAGATGCCATTTTCGTCACCTGTCATGAGGTAAATAGTTTATGCTAGCTTTGAGTTAAATACAAGGTTTATACATGGGTTTAGGCAAGGAAATTATAGGAATTTGGGGTTTTGGTGGAAAACCTAGGAATTTACATTTCTTTGAATGTGACCACGATTTTGAGTATGGAATTAGGAGAAAATTATATATTTGAGTTTCCAAGGTCTTAGGTAACCTTTATCTTCGAGAAACTTCGGAATCCGGGCGCGTGGGCCCGAGGGCATTTTGGTCATTTCACTAAGCGGAGTTGGGAATTTGTATAATTTGAATTGTTAACAAGTAATTGAGCATGTTCCCATCAGTTTATCGTTAATTGGCTAGTTTTGGTGCATTGTGCGTTGGTTCAAGCCTTCAGAAGAATGTAGAATGCCGGTTTTGAGTCCTCGGAGCGAGGTGAGTCTCCTTTCTAATCTTGTGAGGGGGAAATTACCCCTTAGGTGAGTTAATTGGTTATGTGCTCCTATTTGTGGGGGGCTATGTATGCACGAGGTGATGATAGTCCGTGCATAGCTACTATTATGTTATTGTCCGGGTAGTCTAGGACCCAAAAACATGCTATACTTGGGATATTTGCAATCTTATTGACATTTGAATTGTAAAAATCAAATTGAACTAGTAAATGAATTTCAAAAAGGATTAGACTTTATTTTATTAACTTGTTAAAAGAGGATTTGGTTTTTATTTGATAAAATATTTCCTGAAAATTCTGAATTTGACTGGTTGAGCATGTATTCCTATGTGTACCTGCGTCGCACGGATGATTCGCGAGCAGGGTATTTGTCTACTTTATGTTGACTGCGTCGCATGGATGATTCGCGAGTAGGGTATTTGTTTACTTTATGTTGACCGCATCGCATGGATGATTCGCGAGCGGGAAAAATAGATACATCTATTGGTTCGAGCCGTTCGACCCTAGGCAGTGCATAATTTACATTTATGTTGGATCGGGCCATTGCCTCGGCATGATATACGCATGTTTATGTTACTTACTTGAAGTACTTGATGTATTTATTGCCTTTTTGGCCTGACATGAATTACTGAAGATAAAAGAAAAGAAATCCTGAAAATCCTTTGCTAATTATTAAAGGTGTTTACCTGTTTTACAACTTTGTGAACTAGAGCATGCTATATAAATCCATGAATTCCTCACGTTTTAGTATATTATTATTGGACCATTAGCAAGTGTCAAAGTTGACCATCTTGTCTCTACCCCTTCGGGATTAGGCGGGATACTCATTGGGTACACGTTGTTTTTGTACTCATACTACACTTGCTGTGCATTTTGTTGCACAGGTATTTGCAACTCTAGTGGCCTACTGGGCATAGCAGCACGGAGGATTCTGGGACTAGGTGAGCTGCATCATTCGAGACGGCCGCAACTAGAGTAGTCCCTTCCACTGTACTGTATTAACTTTCCGTCCACTGTATTTCGGACGGATGTTGTATTTTATTTCTCTTATCAGTAAATGCTTATGCACTTGTGACACTGGGTTTTGGGATGGTTCAAAGTATTGTATTAATTGCTTAACTTTTAAATTTGATTTGAAACTATATTCTTTAAACTTTCTAAATAATGAAGGAAAAATCCTGGATTTCAAAAGTGTTAAAACGAGATTTAATTTAGTATTTGAGTTGGCTGGCCTGACAGCGGAGTCCGGCGCCACCACGACCTTAGTGGATTTTGGGTCGTGACACTTGAACTATATTCCCTTGCTCTCCAGGTGGGCAACTGATTTCTGCATCCTTAGCTATTCTTCCTTGTTCTCCAGGTGGACGCCTGATTGCTAGAACCTAAATCATTTTCTTCTTGAAATTACTTTTTTTTGACTTGTTTTCCCTTGTTCCTCCAGGTGGGTGCCTGATTACTTGACTGCTTGACTTGAATTGTATTCCCTTGATCTCCAGGTGGGCGCCTGACTGCCAATATTTGAATTGTTTTCTATTTTCTAAAATTAGTATTGTCCTTCCCTGTTCTTCAGATGGGCATCTAACTTCCAACACTTGAGTTGCGTCTCCTTGTTCTCCAGGTGGGCACCTGATTGCCAAATCTTTAACTGCTCTTACTTTTTTTCCAAGTGGACGCCTGATTACTTGATCCCGAACTGCTTTTTATCCTTAACATCCGTGTTGTTTTCCCTGTTCTTCAGACCGGCACCTGATTTAAAAAAAAATAGACAAAACAAAAGAAAATTTTCTGCCCTAGTTTGGTAGCTGGGCGCATCTGTGAGTGTTAATTGAATTATGTTACTGAATGTTTCTAAAAATTGAAAGCTAGTCCCCATTCTCCAGGAGGGTCCTATAAACTTTCGGTAAAAATACTTGTTTCAAAACTACATTATATTTTATTCTTACTGAACCTTGTTATTTAAGATAATCTTAATATTATATCCCATTATCCAGGAGGGTCATGAAAATTTCAAATTAAAGACTATCTTCTATGTGACAATTTCAAAGTTAAATTATACTTCCTTACTGCAAAACTTGCGCTAAACTTGTTATCTAATGGAATTCTTAAAGCTACGTCCCATTATTCAGAAGGGTCCTGAAAAATCCCAATTAAATCGGGGGGAAAAGGTGGAAAAAAATAGTGTTTTGTCACGACCCAAACCCGGTCGTGATGGCGCCCAACCCTAAAGCTAGGCAAGCCTGACCAACAATCGCTCCCAATTCAACAATAAATCTCAAAACCGACAATTTAAGGAGAATATAATAGTTTTAGAATAATAATCCAATATTTGTAGAAGAATAATACTGAGAAATACGAAGCCTGATAAAAATACTCCCAAACGATCTGGGGTCACGAGTCTAGAGCCTCTAAAACAAACTGAATAACAATATCTGAACAAAAATACACAAGTCTGGGAATGTATATATAAATAAAATTAAAATAGGAAGAGTAGTCAGGTCCTGCGAACGTCAAGCAGCTACCTCAACAACTCTGATAAACTCTGGAGACAAACTTGTCACGACCCAAACCCGGTCGTGATGGCGCCCAACCCTAAAGCTAGGCAAGCCTGACCAACAGTCGCTCCCAATTCAACAATAAATCTCAAAACCGACAATTTAAGGAGAATATAATAGTTTTAGAATAATAATCCAATATTTATAGAAGAATAATACTGAGAAATACGAAGTCTGATAAAAATACTCCCAAAAGATCTGGGGTCACGAGTCTAGAGCCTCTAAAAAAACTGAATAATAATATCTGAACGAACAATACTCAAGTCTGTAAATGTATATATATAAATAAAACTGAAATAGGAAGAGTAGTCAGGTCCTGCGAACGTCAAGCAGCTACCTCAACAACTCTGATAAGCTCTGGCAAACAAAGACTGCATAATACACGCACCAGTAAAAAATGATCTGAACACACTCAAATCATAACAAATGACTCAAACGAAAGAGCTGTACCTCAATCTCATCAATGCCATTACAATACAAGGCTGAGACCCCGTCTCACATCATAGAAATAGAATGCTTGAATCTACTCCGAAAGGTCATAACTCCCATAGCCTCGCTACAATGCGCGATCTATTTAACGTCGACGGCACTCACCGGGGGTGTGTACAGACTCCGGAGGGGCTCCTTCAGCCCAAGCGCAATATAATCATAACATTCGCTGTGGCGTGTAGCCCGATCCTTACTCAGTCCACAATATGCATATGAGTCACGTAACAGATTCAATTAATTTCCCAATTTCCCATTTATTAAGAAGAATATACTTTAGATATTTAACTTCAGGAAAAGTGACTTAGCATTTCATAACAGTGATTAAACACAGGACTGAGATCCATGATATCACAAAGCATGCTATCACAATGATATTCATCCTCTAAGGATGCTACAGATCGGCACAAGGCCCAAACACGGCAATAAGCCCAGATATATTCAATACAGGGTGCGTATCAGTCCCCAATATAGAAACATTCTTGTTCGGGATGGACCAAGTCACAATCCCCAGTCATAAACAATCCTGCACCTGCCATGGGGTGCGAGTCACGCCCAACAATAGCGTCACAGTGTGATAAGCCGGGGTTTCAAACCCTCAGGCCATCATATACACCAACTACTCACCTCTAACCGGCCGTAGAGTGGACCGCAATGCCTTTTCCTTTCGTATCGACCTCCTCACGCATCGAATCTAGTCAAAATCACAGCGAATACATAAATATGGGTCAAAAAAATATAACCCAATCAAAATACTCGAAAAGTACTAAAATTCACGAAGTTGGTAAAATCCGAGCCCCGGGCCCACTTCTCGAAAAATTTTGAAAATCATACCAACGGATTCCTCATCTCGCCACGAGTCCGTACATATAAAGTTTATCGAAATCGGAGTCCATTTGACCCCTCAAATCCCAAATTTACACTTTCTTAGGTTTCAAGTCCTAACCTTCATTTTTAGCCCTTAAATCCTTGAATTTTCTGTGTTTAATCTATGTTTTTACACCATAACAACATAATTCGAGTCTAAGAACTCTTACCTGATGAAATCCCACGAATTCTCCTCAAAATCGCCCACAAATCGCCTCTTCCTGAAGTCTAAAAATATGTTACTAACTCTGAAAGTCGCGAACACTGTTTCATTAAAACTTCATTGATTTTCGCTTCTGCGACAGCCCAACCGCTTCTGCGGTTGTCGCTTCTGCGGCCAATAAACCGCTTCTGCGGTTTTCCTTTAAGTTGCCAGGACCGCTTCTGTGGTCCATAACCGCTTCTGCAGTGACCGCTTTTGCGGAACCCCATACGCATATGCGAAAAGGCCAAGCCTCCTCCATGCCCGCTTTTGCGATCACCTCAACCGCATCTGCGGAACCGCTTATGCGGCTCCTTTTCCGCAGATGCGGAAATACCAGAACCAGCAAAATACCAGACCTGCAACAAACTCCAAAACTCCCATTTAACCACCCTAAACAGGTGAGGATATCTGCTCCGCATCTCCTGCTTTGTCTCCCAAGTGGCTTCCTCCACGGGCCGACCTCTCCATTGTACCTTCACCGAAGCTATCTCCTTAGATCTCAACTTTCAAACCTGACGACCCAAAATAGCCACCGGCTCCACATCGTAGGTCAAGTCCTCATCCAACTGGATCGTGCTGAAGTCTAATACATAAGACGGGTCCCCAACATACTTCCAGAGCATAGAAACATGGAACACCGGATGAACTCTCGACAAGCTAGGTGGCAAAGCAAGCATATAGGCCACCTCCCCAATCTTTCTAAGTATCTCAAAAGGTCTATTGAACCATGGACTCAGCTTCCCTTTCTTTCCAAACCTCATAACGCCTTTCATAGGCGAAACATTCAACAAGACCTTCTCGCCC
>MU707816.1:39847-76161 GCA_026770625.1 Nicotiana glauca
AAATATCCCTCAGGGATGATATTACGCACTTAGCATGCTTATGACCGATATTCGGTATTTTGTTATAATGAGCAGATTTGGCTCAATGTGTATCTCCTTATGTGAGATCTATGTGTGGATCCGGTGGCATGCCGCCCTGGGTATGTTATCTGGATCGGGTTGCATGCCGTAACAGTGTGATATCGAGTATAGTTTTCTATATGCTATCTTTGTATGCCTTGCTCTCTGTTTTCCAAGGAAAGTCTGTATTAGTGAATGGGATTTGGTAATTCCTTCCAGAGCTCATTTTCTTTAGTACCGCATTCAAATTGGTAGCCTATTGGCAGATTGGGGCATCATATGCGACTTTTAATTATGTCTGGAGTGGCTTATTGCCTGAACAGTTCGTACTGGGTGAGATGAGATCATTGAATTTGAGCTCAGTGCAATCTGAGCATATAAAGTAAATTAAGGGGCTAAGACCATTGTTTGGTTTAGAATGAGGTGATAGTTCTTGCCAGAAGTACAGACCCAATGAATTGTTGATTCGGCAGTGTTACGAATTTATATAGATCTCATCCGTCATCTCGGTATTGTTAGAATTTGAACAAGACCTATGTATGTCATGCAGAGCATGAGATGTGTAATGATTTTTCTTCTAGATGAGATAAATGGAAGTTCTTGACTAGTTAAGTACGTAAAACGTTCATGGTTTGGAAGAGAGGTGACGTCCTCATGTTACCTTAGGATGATATGGTATATGCGATATGTTGTAAATGATTGAGATTTGCGTGTGTAATGTTACGGTTCAGCTCTGAATGGAAATTTATAACATTCTTAGGTGGTACAAGCAGCTTAGGTGATTAGAGACATGAGCTTCAGATGATTAGGGTGAATGATCTTCAGATGATTAAGGAAATTCTATTTCTAATCATAGTGATTTGTAGAGGGTATATGTTTCAGAAAAAGGCCAATGTGATTAAGTTGATGGCACTTCAATAGTATTACGACACTTTAAGGCTGGATCGACTACTGATATTCGAGTTGCTTGTATGGCGCATGGAAATTTTAGAGTATTTATCGTGGGATGATTGGGTATTAAAGGTGTGCATGTATTCGCACAGTGGAAACTGGGATCAGGTATGATGATTTGTGTGTCATATGGAGTTGGAGACTGGGAGTTCTCATGTACAGGCTAGGTTGTGGTTGTGGATCGTGGGTATCGGCACCATTTAGCGGCAATCGGGATTTGGAGGCTCGAGTGGATCTTTGTCTGCTTGTATGTTAGATTTTGGATATGAGACAGGGTCTCATCCTTGTGTTGTGGCAGTACTGGTGAGTTTGAGGTACAACTCTCTCAGTTAAGTCATTTTCATAATTCGAGTATGTTCGGACCATTTCTTATTGGTGCGCATATTATGCAAGTTATGGCTTAGGCCTGTATTGATGTGTCATATCACCAGAGTGGTGTGTTGGGTTCGAAGTGATCGTTGGGGTCATTAATGAATACGAACGGATTTGATTTCAGCATGTTTGATGGGTAAATATTGAGGTTCGGTTCAAAAATTTGTTATGGTAATTGCCAGAGGAGAAATGGCCTCAAGAATGGTTGGTCTGAGCAATGATTATGGTTTATTGCGTGTTTCAATTATCATTAGTTGTATATGAAAATGTTGGAATGAGACCTTGGCTAATAAGAGACTTCTATCGGTATTTGGTTGTTGTGGGCAACTGTTGTAAATAGAAGTTATCGCTGCATGTGTTTGAGTTATTGGTATATCATATAATTGCACCTGAGGTTGTAGGCATGGGCTATTACAGCTAGTTTAGACTTATTCTGAGTATAGATGTGAGGTTCTGATCTTGTGTATGATTTCGAAAAGTGCAATGTGGTTATATGGTTTATGGAGTAGATGGATTGGGAAATTTCGGCTATGTTGTGTTATTGAACCTATGCGAGATAGGGTGACGTGGGATCATCCCCGGGTTTATGCTTGATAAGGTCATTCAGCTTTTGGTTGGATTCTAGGACAACTCTGGGTACGCTCGAATACGAGTGTTTGTTTAAGTTGGGGAGGATGTAACGACCAGATCCGTCGTCTTATGAGTTACCGCCTTGTTTTCCCCATTTTCAGCTTCTCTATGCTTCATTATCCGTATCTTGTGTAATCGGGTTGATTTGGAATGGTTTTGATAAGAAATCAGACACTTAGTCTCTTTTAAGAAGGCTTAAGTTGGAAAAGTCAATCGAATGTTGACTTATGAGTTAGAGGTCTCGGATGTGAATTTCGATGATTCGGTTAGCTTCGGGAGGTGATTTGTGACTTAGGAGTGTGATCGGAAGTGGTTTTGGAGGTCCGGGTAGAATTAGGCTTGAATTGGCGAAGTTAGTATTTTGGCGATTTCCAGTTGATAGGTGAGATTTTGATCCGGGAGTTAGAATGAAATTCCGAGAGTTGTTGTAGCTTCATTGTGTCATTGGGGATGTGTGTGCAAAGTTTCAAGTCATTCGGACATCGTTTGGTCGGGTTTTTGATCGAAAGTGTATTTCGGAAGTTTTTAGAAACTTAGGCTTGAATTCGATCAGTATTGGGTAACTTGATGTTATTTGAGGTATTTTGATTATTGGAACAGATTTGAATGATGTTATGAATTATGTTGGCATGTTTGGTCGGGGTCCCATGAGGCTCGGATAAGTTTTGGAAGAGTTTTTGGAAGATTTTTGTCATTTTGAGCATAAACATGTAGTGATCCAAAGGTCCATTTTTAGGTCTAGAGATCGAATTTTGATTTCGAGACTTTCTGAATTTTGATATTGAATTATAGGCTGATTTGGAAAGTTTGGTTTAATTTCACCAAGTCGCGATTGGGTTTTTGACGCGAAACATGTGTTAATTGTTTAAGGAGCGAAATGGATATCTCACTAAGCAAACGAGCTCTGAATTGAGTTTCAATTGAAGTGCTATGTTCGTATTATTATTTGTGACTCATAGTAACAAGAATCATCGAATTCTGAGGTACCAGGCCCGAGAAATGAATTTTTGAGTAAAATTATTTTCTGAAAATATTTAAGGAAAATGGAAATGAAATTTTATTAGAAAGTGATGGTATCGAGCTCGTATTTTGGTTCTGGCACCGGGTACAGGTCTTATATATGGTTTAAGCACTTCATGTAAAGTTTGGTTGAAAACGGACGTCGTTTGACATGTTTCGGACTCAAAATGGAAAATTTGATATTTTATGAAATTTGAAAGAATTCTTGGATTTTAAATCTTAATTCGTGGTATATGACGTTATTTTGGCGATTTGATCACACGGTTAAGTTAGTAGGATGTTGTTAAGTTCGTGTATGTGTTTGGTTAGGAGCCCCGAGGGCTCGAGAGTGTTTCGGAGGTGTCTCGGAGTGATTTCGGACTTAGGAAAAATGCAAAAAATTGCTGAAATAGTACCATGTGAACAGTAGCCATGAACAGTGACGTGAATAGTGCCAGTGAATAGTATCTGTGAACAGTGCTGTGAATAGTACCGTGAACAGTGACGTGAACAGTGCCGGACAGAATGTTAAGTTTTGGAAATGGGAATTCGAACCCATTTTCCATTTTTGCGATTTGGAGCTCGGATAAGGCAATTTTTGGTCCGATTTTCATAGAGAACAACGGGGTAAGTGTTCTTAACTAAATTTTGGTTGTGTAACTTGAATCTATTGCGAGTTTTGGCGTTTAATCTAAGAATTTTGTTGAAAAAGTGTACATAACCCTCTTGGATAGAATCAAGGATTTGAGGGTCGAAATGATATGGGAATTGAATGATTTTTACATGGTTAGACTCGCGGCGAGATAAGGAAGCCGGTGATGTTAATTTTATAATTTTTTGAGACGTGGGCTCGGGGCTCGGGTTTTGCAAATTTTGATATTTTTCGAGTCTTTTCGATTGGGTTATGTCCCCTTAGCCTATTGTAATGTATTCGTTATGGTTTTTAGCAAATTCGACACGCGAGGAGGTCGATTTGCGAGGCAAAGGCGTCGCGAGCTAGAGGTTTCACCGGCTAGAGGTGAGTAATACTTCTAAATGATATCCTGAGGGTTTGAAACCCCAGAATTGCACATCATAGTGTTGTATTGAGGTGACTTGCACGCCGAATATGAACGTGGGGTAGAACACCATTGGGGATTGTGACTTGGTCCATCCCGATTGTTGATTTTACCGTGTATTTGACTGAAACTACTTCTATCATCATACTATGGGCTGACTGCCATGTTTGGGCTTCGTGCCAACTATGTGAATCCTTCGGGGATTGATATTACTGTTTTAGCATACCTTGCATATCATTTGGTTTCAGTCCAAGGTTTTAAATACTGTTTCAAACTCAGCCATACTTCTAAGTTTTGAAAACTCAAATGATATTTTAAATGATATTTCGGGCTGAGAACTACTGTTTTATAAATGCCCAAGGGGCTTATGATGGTTTTCTGGACTGAGCATGGATTGAGCTGCGCACCGCAGCAGTATTATATTGATTATGGGTGGATCGGGCTGCACGCCGCAGCGGTGTTACATTGATATTGAGGCCGAGTGCCTGGATGATTATACTAATATTGATTGAGGCTGAGAGCCTAGATGTGATGCCACGAGATGGCTTGTTATTGCGCTTGGGTTGTAGGAGCCCCTCCGGAGTCTGTACACACCCCCAGTGAGCGCCATCGACGATAAATAAATGGAGCGGGCTGCATGCCGCAGCGGGTACTAGAGTCTACCGTCATATGCATTGCATTGCACTCATGCATTTGTTCTTATTTTGTAATGTTGTCATGACATTCAGCACTCATATCATTGGCATCCATGCTACTTCTTGCACTTTGTACCAGATACCCTGGTGTTATTTATTAATGGAGTGTTGTGCCCGAGAGGCAGATATTGTACTTTATAAGTTGGGAGTGAGACCGAGAGGATGATGTTGTACTTTGTGAGTTGGGAGTGAGCCCGAGAGGATGATGTTGTACTTTGTGAGTTTGGAGTGAGCCCGCGGGGCTGATACTGTACTGAGAGGTTGATATTGAGCCCAAGGGGCAGATTTCTAATTATTTCCTACTTGTTGAAATTATTTTCGCAACTGTTGAAAGGGAATATTTTGAAAAGAGGTTTTAACTGAGCCTAGATGTTTTCCAAAGGATTTCACGATTTTACTGTTCTTCTCAAAAAGGGTTGTACTGTTCTATATAGCATGATGGAGTGCCTTATGTGAATTATTCCTTTCAGCTATTATTTACTTTTGTTACTCACTGAGTTGATGTACTCACTTTACTCCCGGCACCTCGTGTGCAGTTACAGGTATCGTTCCACCCGGTAGCGGGTTATTAGCGGATTGAAGGCATTATTATTGAAGCTGAGCAAGGTGACCGCCAGCTTTCGCGGCACCGGACTTCATCTTTTGAACTCCAGATTTTATTTTGTATATATTATTGGCCATATAAAGATGTTCAGTCTTCTTTAGATGCTCGTGACTTGTGACACCTCGGTTAGGGCTGTGTTGGGATGGATTTCCGCATATTTTTATATATGTTTCCGCTATTTAGTATTATTAAACCATGTTGCACTATAATTGCGTTAAATAATTATTGTTAAAGGATGAATTGGGTTGACTGGCTGGCCTTGTCTCCACGAGAGGCGCCATCACGACTAGGTTTGGGATTTGGGTCGTGACATGAGCCTTTATGTTCGAAATGGATCTTTAAACGAAAAATTAAAGCTGACGGTACTATTAAAAATATAAGGCAAGAATTGTTGTCAAAGACTATATACAAAAGGAAGGTCTTGATTACTTTGACACTTACTCACCGGTAACAAGGATAACATCTATTAGGGTGTTAGTGGCACTAGCGGCCGTGCATGGTCTTGAAATCCATCAAATGGATGTTAAAACAACTTTCTTAAACGGAGAATTGGATGAAGAGATTTACATGGAACAACCTGAGGGTTTTGTAGTTCCTGGTAAAGAAAAGAAAGTGTGCAAACTTGTTAAGTTTCTTTATGGACTTAAACAAGCACCCAAACAATGGCATGTAAAATTTGACCACACAATGTTGGCAAATGGATTTAAAATCAACGAGTGTGACAAATGTGTTTACATTAAAAATACTCCAGGTCATGAAGTCATTGTTTGTTTATATGTTGATGACATGATAATAATAAGCAAAAGTATGATAGATATAAATGCTACAAAACACATGTTGGCTAGCAAATTTGACATGAAAGACTTAGGAGTTGCTGATGTGATCTTGGGAATCAGAATTCACAAGACTCCACAAGGTCTAGCATTATCACAGTCTCACTACATTGAAAAGGTAATTGACAACTTCAAGTATTTAGATTTCAAAATTTCCAAGACTCCAATTGACGTGAGTTATGCACTTCAAAAGAATGAAGGTGAAAGTGATACACAACTGGACTATGCAAGAGTATTGGGAAGTTTGACATTTATCATGAATTGTAATGCAAAATGTGTTTACATTAAAAATACTCCAGGTCATGAAGTCATTGTTTGTTTATATGTTGATGACATGATAATAATAAGCAAAAGTATGATAGATATAAATGCTACAAAACACATGTTGGCTAGCAAATTTGACATGAAAGACTTAGGAGTTGCTGATGTGATCTTGGGAATCAGAATTCACAAGACTCCACAAGGTCTAGCATTATCACAGTCTCACTACATTGACTACCCAAATTATGCTTTGAATTATAATAAATATCCTTCCGTGATCGAGGGATATAGTAATGCAAAATGGATCACTGGATCATCTGATGTTAAATCCACGAGTGGATATGTTTTCATAATTGGGGGTGGAGCAGTGTCTAGGAAATCATCCAAACAAACTTGCATCGCCCGTTCTACAATGGAATCTGAATTCATAGCTTTAGATAAAGCCAGTGAAGAAGCTGAATGGCTCAGGAATTTCTTGGAAGATATTCCATTTTGGCCCAAACCTTTGGCACCTATTTGTATACATTATGATAGTCAAGCGGCAATAGGTAGGGCAGGAAGCATTATGTATAACGGAAAATCTCGTCATATTCGACGGAGACACAATACCGTTAGACAACTACTCTCTAGTGGTATCATCATAATTGACTATGTAAAGTCAAGAGATAACATGTCAGATCCACTTACAAAAGGACTGTCTGGAGAGGCAGTTGAAAGATCATCAAAGGAAATGGGGTTAAAGGCCTAGGACAAGTCATCATGGCAGTAACTCTACCTAGCAGACTCGAGATCCCAAGAGCTAGGTTCAAAGAGATCAAACAAAGTTATGAATGACGGTTCAATATTGTCAAATAACTCAACCCATTCTCGTAATGAAGACAATGTTTAAAAATGAGGTAAAACATTAAGGCTTTTTGATGAGTCAATAAAGCTTAAAGCTTTTTAATGATTTGCTAAGTGTTGCAGGATATGACCAGATAGTGTGTCTTTAGGATTACACGTTTAGGAATTACCTATGCGAGTGTGAAGTGTAAGCCGCTTCAAGGGGAATGAAAGTAAAGACTCATTCTTTAAACACTCATGAAACCAGGTGGTGTTCATGGCTGAAACGAACATAACCGTGACAACCATGGATGGTTAGTGATTGATTGTCTGACTTATGTTGTCTAGGTATACAACAAAGCTCGACGGTTCAAAAATATCAGATCTACCGATGATCGAGTATATCCGATATAAGTTCACTAAGGAAAGTTTAAAGAGAAACCTACTTATCCAGATGCAATCAATTCTTGCATGTAAAACACGCGCACGTCCGTGCATTCATTTAAGTTTATAGCCATTCCCCATTCATGTGGAGGAAAATGATAGGAAAAGAAATGGAGGGAAGTGAAATTTTAAATGAGTTCATTTCACTAATGCACTTTGTCCCTCATTGGTAGAAGGAAAGAAAATCTTTGCGTACATATAGAGAAGCTGATCTTTTAGCTCTTAAAGAGCTAAGAAGAAGGTAAGCCTCGCGCCGTCGTCGTCGTCGCTCGGCTCGGCTTTGGCTTCGGCTTCAGATTTGGTCAATGATTGATTGATTATTATTTTTGGACAAAATGCTTTTCAAATATTTAATTAGTTAAAGTAATTAAAGAAAATTCAATCCGAAATAACCCATGACCCGCGACCCGGTCCGGTCTGTCCTGTTTTTCTTTCCCAGATTATTTTAAACCCGTTTTACATTTTCCGCAATATTTTCAACAGCCGTGGCTGTTATGAAACAGTGTCACACCTGTTCCAACAGCTATGCCAGTTCCAAAAGGGTGCAAACCTTTTCAGAAACAGCACCAAATTGGCTATAAATATACCTTCAAATCCCAGAATATTTACTTATGAAATTTTTTGATAATCTTCTTCTTCATTTGCACAAAAATCCAGTGTGTTTTGCTTCCTTCTAGTGGTTCGCTATTCTTCGGCGTTTTTGGTACCAATAATCCAGTGAGTTATATCGTTCTATCTTGGGAGGATATATTCCAGAACCTCGGGTACTTGAGGGAAATAATTTCCTCAAGGACACATTGTGTATTCAGTGGGCTCTATTTGTTCCTATAACGTTTCAAAATTTATCTTGAAGTTCAAATACTATTTTCAGAATTTGTTTCTACAAACTTTCTATTTCTGTTTTCAATAAGATTTCTGTTTTATTTATTTACATCAATACAGATTACTATCAATCTTAGGGAAATTATATTTATTATATTTTGGTATTCTGTCTGAATTTTACTATTCTGATTTAAATATATAAAAACTTCATTAGAGTATTGAAATTCAGAAAATGATCTGAAGAACATAAAAACTTCATCGTTTTTCTGTAAAACAGTATATAAAAACTTCAGTTGTTTTTATTACATATTGTTTGTTGATTATAGTATTATTTACTGTTCTGGTTCTGCCATTAATTTATCTCTTATGTTGTTGACAGTAAGAAATGGCAAATGATAACGGAAATATTTCTTCGACTGTTGGTGCAACAAAATTTGCCACAGAAAAAGGGCTTTTAGTGGCAAGAAAATTTGCCATAGAAAGTTTAATTATCGCCGCAGAATAGCTTTTGTGGCGACCAAGTGGTCGTTGGCAATAGTAAGTGGCACATACTTATTGGTAGCGACTTATAATGGCCGCTACAAAAGGTCCACCTTTCGTGGCGACATATGTCGTCACAAAACTTATTTTGGATTGCCACTAGAATTCATTCTAGAGAATCCGTCGCCACTAAATGCTAGCCTCTGGTGGCGACTCATATCGCCACAGATCATTGGCGGCGACTGTGGGTGCAACAAAATCCTGACTTTGGTGGCTACTTTTGTCGCTGCTAAAAATCACATTTTAGTGACAACTTGGTATTGCCACCAAATCTCCAATTTTTTGTTGCATCATAATATCGCTACTAATTATATTTTCTTTTAGTGGCAGTAGATTATAATCGCATAAGCTCTTATTTTTAGTCACAACACAAGTTTTTCACAAAAGAATTTCTTCTTTTAGAAAAAATATATAAAACTACAAATATTTGTACAACCCGATAACAATTCTCAAAATAAAATTGCAGACATTTTCATGTTAAAAAGTCTACACAACCAAAAGTAGTCAATGTATATACATTGCCATTTCACGACAAACAAACAAAAAATAGTCTTCAAGACACACTCCAATGTCTACTACGTTAAACAAAAAGACCATAAAAAAATCTTCAATCTGTAAATAAAAAGACACACTCCAAGAATATGAGAACAAATAAAATCTCAATCTGCAAGTAGGATGACCCCAAGAAGACCACCTGCCAATCTTGACAGAAACTCTAACTGATTTACTTTCCTTCAATCGATTGGTGCTTGTCATGATTGGTATATATGATAATCTAGTTCTATAATAATTTTCTACTATGATGATTTGATCAAGTGTAGCATTTGTGTTATTTGTATATGTTGTGCATGCTTAACTTAGTTATATTGCTAGTTTACAGATATTAACTTATATATTAGTTTATAATCGATCTCATTGGTTGATAATTCACAGTTCTTTTTCTTTACATATCATATCTACAAGACACTAATCATTTGGTATATTGATTGGATTTAATAATTTTTTTTGTCAATTTATAGGATTTAATCCCTTTTCCTTATTTATTTGCTATTTTTAAGAATTCATAAGTCACTTTGTTAAAAATAAAAAGTCACGTCATCTTCTCTTCTTTCCCATTAAGAAAACAGTTGTGCTAGGATTTAAATTTCAATTAAAAGGGAAGACATTCAACAAAAATTGAATATGAAAAGGCACATGCATGCTTTCAATTTTGGAACGTTTCATTTCCTACAACACGTCCATTGATGATATCCTTGGTTAATCCGAAACCACCTAAGAATAATCTTCTAGTGTTTCTTCAATGTGCAATCATCAACCCACAAACCTCACTTTATTCTATCCAAAAATAATTGTTCTATTATAAATATTACGCATAAAGCAATCTTAACGAAATTTAATGAAAAAATATGGAGAAAGTATTTGATATTACAGATTGTACATTGGACAAATTCAGAGAAAAACAGAGGTTAGCTGATATATATGAGTATCTTTTCTTCAACAATAAAGTTGAACTCAAGCTACAAATAATTCCTAAACTGATTGAGAAGAAATAGCTTATTGATGTTCTTCAACGCGTTCGTTGAGTTCTTAAACGCAGCAGGGTAAAAATTGTATTTTGGGTGAAAATCGTCACTTGGATTCGTCGATTTTATGTTCTGGCTTAGGGCTATTTTGAAGAGAGAATTTCCAGTTGGATTTTGAGATTAGAAATTGATCTCTTGAGCGTGAGATTTCTTCCTTTTGAATTAGGGCTACTTTTGAGTTCTATTCCTTTTTTGAGCGTGAGTGAGAATTGAGACCAGATTATTTTATCTTTAAAAATTAGAATAAATAAATTTATATATTTCTAAAGTTTTTTGTATTTTAATTTATCCTTAAAACTTTAAATAAAAATAATAGTGGAGATCAAATTGCCAAAAGTCAACGAGCTAACTTTTTGGAGCCATATTTTCTCCTTTAGCGGGAAAGTAAAATTTTGTCATGTAGCTGAAAATATTTGTTGCGACTAGGTAAAGTTGCCACTATAGTGTCTTTTCCGTGGCGACCTTTTATAGTCGCCACAAATAACTTTACCTTTTTATTGCGATTTGTTAGAGTCGCCACCAAATCCCTAACTTTTGTGGTAATTAGTAAAGTCGCCACTGATACTTGCCACTAAAAACCCTTTTTCTTGTAGTGTAGCCTTGTCAAGCCGCACTGTTGTTCCTCCGGCCGAGAAACCGGGAAAGTTTTTTGGAACCAACTTCAAAGGATAGCATCAAAGGGTGTTCTTCTAGCTTACCATACTTGGTATGCAAAAATTTATTAGTGAAGAACCTCCAATGCCTGCTGCAGACATGCCGGACAATGAAAAGTTCATGGTTGTTGAGATGTGGAAGTAGGTAGATTTTTTTTGCAAAGGCTATATCTTTAGTGCATTAGAGGATGCTTGTACAATGTGTACAATGCAACGAATACTTAAAAAGAATTATGGGATGCACTTGAGAAGAAGTACAAGACAGAAGATGCACGCTTGAAGAAGTTCGTGGTTGCCAAGTTTCTAGACTATAAAATGACAGGCAGCAAAACTATGGGAAACCAAGTTCAGGAGCTTCAACTTATTTTTCACGACCTTATTGCTGAAGGTATGGTCGTGAACGAAGCATTTCAAGTGGCTGCTATGATTGAAAAATTGCCTCCTTCGTGGAGAGATTTCAAGAACTATCTTAAGTACAAGCGCAAAGAAATGAAGTTGGAAGTCTTGTGATACGTCTAAAGATCAAGGAAGATAACAAAATAGCTGAGAAGAAGTCTCGTGAAAATTCAATGATCATGGGAGCTAATATCGTTGAGGAGACTGCTCCAAAAAGTAAGCAGAGGAAGAGGTATTCCAGACAAACTAAGGAGCAGAACAAAAAGAAATTCAAGGGCAGTTGCTATAATTGTGGAAAAATTGGTCATAAAAGTCCTGATTGTCGTCTCCCGAAAAGGATAATAAGAGGGGACAAGCCAACATAGTGGATAAGAATGATGACATTGATGATCGTTGCGCAATGCTTTCGGAATGCAACCTAGTTGAAAATCTGAAGGAGTGGTAGATTGACTCTGGAGCCACTCGACATGTTTGTACTGTCAAAGAAGCATTTGCGACTTACTCTACTGCTGGTCCCGAAGAAGAAATTTCCATGGGAAATAATGCAACAACCAAGTTAAAAGTTATGGGAAGATATTTCTGAAGATGTCTTCCGGCAAGGTGTGAATGCTCAACAACGTTCTTCATGTTCCTACTATTAGGAAGAATTTAGTTTCTACTTATTTACTTGTAAAGAATTGATTCAAATGTGTATTTATTTATGATAAAGTTGTTGTAAGCAAGAACGAAATTTATGTTGGAAAAGGCTACCTTACGGAGGGACTTTTCAAACTCAATGTAATGGTTGTTGACAGTATGAATAAAACTTCAGCTTCTTCTTATTTATTGGAGTCAAATGATTTATGGCATATTCGTTTAGGTCATTTCAATTATAAAACCTTGCGGAAGTTAATTAATGTAGAAGTATTGCCTAAATTCAACAACAACAACAACAACCCAATATAATCCCACTTAGTGGGATCTGGGGAGGGTAGTGTATACGCAGACCTTACCCCTACCCTGGGGTAGAGAGGCTGTTTCCAAATAGACCCCCGGCATCTTTCCCTCCAAGAACTTCCCACCTTGCTCTTGGGGAGACTCGAACTCACAACCTCTTGGTTGGAAGTGGGGGTTGCTTACCATCAGAGCAACCCCTCTTGTCTTACATAATACTACTTAGTGGGGTCTGGGGAGGGTAGTGTGTACGCAGACCTTACCCCCTACCCTGGGGTAGAGAGGCTTTTTCCAAATAGACCCCCGGCATCCTTCCCTCCAAGAACTTCCTATTGCCTAAATTCGAGTGTAATAAATCGAAATGTCAAATATGTATTGAATCTATGTTTGTAAAATGTCCTTATAAGTCTGTTGAAAGGAATTCAATTCCTTTAGACTTAATTCATACTGACATTTGCGATATGAAGTCGACACTATCTCGATGTAAAAAAAAGTATTTTATTAGTTTTATTGATGATTGCACTAGATATTGTTATGTTTATTTGCTTAATAGTAAGGATGAAGCAATTGAAGCATTTAAGCAATACAAGAAAGAGGTAGAAAATCAATTGAATTAAAAGATCAAAATGATTAGAAGTGATAGAGGTGGAGAATATGAATCTCCGTTTGCAAAAATATGTTCGGAATATGAAATTATCCATCAAACTACTGCACCTTACACACCTCAATCCAACGGAAGTGCGAAAAGGAAAAATTAGACATTAAAGGAAATGATGAATTCTTTATCAATAAGTTCCGTATTACCGTAGAGTTTGTGGGGGGAAGCTCTCCTTACAGCTAACCGAATTCTCAACAGAGTACCCCACAGTAAAATGCAATATATTCCATATGAAAAATGGAAAGGAAGAAAACCCAACTTGAAATATTTCAAAGTGTGGGGGTGTCTAGCAAAGGTAAAAGTTCCTTTACCCAAAAGGGTTAAAATCGGATAAAAATAATAGATTGCGTTTTCATTGGATATGCTACAAATAGTAAAGCATATCGGTTTTTAGTTCATAAATCCGATAATCCCGAGATTCATGTTAATACTGTAATGGAATCAGATAATGCTGAATTCTTTGAAAGCATCTATCCGTACAAAACTGAATGCGAGTCGTTAAGTGAAAGACCTAAACGACCTCGGGAAGAACTAAAGGAAAATACTCCAAGTACAGAAGATCCAAGGCATAGCAAACGTCAAAGAACATCTACTTCCTTTGGACCAGATTTTGTGACATTATTGCTTGAAAATGAGCCTCAAACTTTTAAAGCAGCTATGTCGTCTTCTAATTCAGCATTTTGGAAAGAGGCAGTCAATAGTGAGATTCAATCAATTTTGGATAACCATACGTGGGAATTGGTTTAACTTCCTCCAGGAAATAAGCCTTTAGGTTCGAAATGGATCTTTAAACGAAAAATTAAAGCTGATGGTACTATTAAAAATATAAGGCAAGACTTGTTGTCAAAGACTATAGAAAAAAGGAATGTCTTGATTACTTTGACACTTACTCACCGGTAACAAGGATAACATCTATTAGGGTGTTAGTGGCACTAGCGGCCGTGTATGGTCTTGAAATCCATCAAATGGATGTTAAAACAACTTTCTTAAATGGAGAATTGGATGAAGAGATTTACATGGAACAACCTGAGGGTTTTGTGGTTCCTGGTAAAGAAAAGAAAGTGTGCAAACTTGTTAAGTTTCTTTATGGACTTAAACAAGCACCCAAACAATATCATGTAAAATTTGACCAAACAATGTTGGCAAATGGATTTAAAATCAACGAGTGTGACAAATGTGTTTACATTAAAAATACTCCAGGTCATGAAGTCATTGTTTGTTTATATGTTGATGACATGTTAATAATAAGCAAAAGTATGACAGATATAAATGCTACAAAACACATGTTGGCTTGCAAATTTGACATGAAAGACTTAGGAGTTGCTGATGTGATCTTAGGAATCAGAATTCACAAGACTCCACAAGGTCTAGTATTGTCACGGTCTCACTACATTGAAAAGGTAATTGACAACTTCAAGTATTTGGATTTCAAAATTTCCAAGACTCCAATTGACGTGAGTTATGCACTTCAAAAGAATGAAGGTGAAAGTGATTCACAACTGGACTATGCAAGAGTATTGGGAAGTTTGATTTATATCATGAATTGTACGTGACCAGATATAGCATGTGCTATTAGCAAACTGAGTCGGTTTACAAAGTAATCCCAATCAAATACATTGGATGGCAATGAAACGAGTTTTGGGATATCTGAAATATACCCAAATTATGCTTTGAATTATAATAAATATCCTTCCGTGATCGAGGGATATAGTGATGCAAACTGAATCACTGGATCATCTGATGTTAAATCCACGAGTGGATATGTTTTCATAATTGGGGGTGGAGCAGTGTCTTGGAAATCATCCAAACAAACTTGCATCGCCCGTTCTACAATGGAATCTGAATTCATAGCTTTAGATAAAGCCAGTGAAGAAGCTGAATGGCTCCGAAATTTCTTGGAAGATATTCTATTTTGGCCCAAACCTTTGGCACCTATTTGCATACATTATGATAGTCAAGGGGCAATAGGTAGGGCAGGGGGCATTATGTATAACGGAAAATCTCGTCATATTCGACGGAGACACAATACCGTTAGACAACTACTCTCTAGTGGTGTCATCACAATTGACTACGTAAATTCAAGAGATAACATGTCAGATCCACTTACAAAAGGCCTGTCTAGAGAGGCAGTTGAAAGATCATCAAAGGGAATGGGGTTAAAGGCCTAGGACAAGTCATCATGGCAGTAACTCTACCTAGCAGATTGGAGATCCCAAGAGCTAGGTTCAAAGAGATCAAACAAAGTTATGAATGACGATTCAACATTGTCAAATAACTCAACCCATTCTCGTGATGAAGACAATGTTCAAAAATGAGGTAAAGCATTAAGGCTTTTTGATGAGTCAATAAAGCTTAAAGCTTTTTAATGATTTGCTAAGTGTGGCAGGATATGACCAGATAGTGTGTCTTTAGGATTACACGTTTAGGAATCACCTATGTGAGTGTGAAGTGTAAGCCACTTCAAGGGGAATGAAAGTAAAGGCTCATTCTCTAAACACTCATGAAACCAGGCGGTGTTCATGGCTGAAACGAACACAACCGTGAGAACAATAGATGGTTAATGATTGATTGTGTGATTTATGTTGTCTAGGTATACAACAAAGCTCGACGGTTCAAAAATATCAAATCTACCGATGATCGAGTATATCCGATATAAGTTCACTATGGAAAGTTCAAAGGGAAACCTACTTATCCAGATGCAATCAATTCTTGCATGTAAAACACGCACACGTCCGTGCATTCCTTTAAGATTATAGCCATTCCCCATTCATGTGGGTGATTGTTGGGTTTCGTTATTATTTATTAATAACAAAAGAGGTGTGAATGGAAAATGATGGGAAAAAAAATGGAGGGAAGTGAAATTTTGAATGAGTTCATTTCACTAATGCACTTTGTCCCTCATTGGTAGAAGGAAAGAAAATCTTTGCGTATATATAGAGAAGCTCATCTTTTAGCTCTTAAAGAGCTAAGAAGAAGGTAAGCCTCGCGCCGTCGTCGTCGTCGCTCGGCTCGGCTTCGGCTTCGGCTTCAGATTTGGTCAACGATTGATTGATTAATCTTTTTGGACAAAATTCTTTTCAAATATTTAATTAGTTAAAGTAATTAAAGAAAATTCAATCCGAAATAACCCATGACCCGCGACCCGATCCGGTCTGGCCCATTTTTCTTTCCTGGATTATTTTAAACCCGTTTTACATTTCCCGCAATTTTTTCAACAGCCATGGCTGTTATAAAACAGTGTCTCACCTGTTCCAACAGCTATGCCTGTTCTGAAAGGTTGCAAACCTTTTCAGAAACAGCACCAAATTGGCTATAAATATACCTTCAAATCCCAAAATATTTACTTACGAAATTTTTTGATAATCTTCTTCTTCTTTTACACAAAAATCCAGTGTGTTTTACAACCTTCGAGTGGTTCGCTGTTCATCGGCGTTTTTGGTACCAATATTCCAGTGAGTTATATCGTTCTATCTTGGGAGAGTATATTCCAGAACCTCGGGTACTTGAGGGGAATAATTTCCTTAAGGACACATTGTGTATTCAGTGGGTTCGATTTGTTCCTATAACGTTTCAAAATTTATTTTGAAGTCCAAATACTGTTTTCAGAATTTCTTTCTACTAACTTTCTGTTTCTGTTTTCAGAAAGATTTCTGTTTTATTTATTTACAGCAATACAGATTACTAATAGTGGCATATAGTATAACATTTGGCTATAGGAAGGAACCGTTCTGCAATTAAACAGTAATAATGTTGCTGTTCATCCCCTTTTTTGTTGCTAGGAATTGGATGGAAACCAAAGAACTTTGGGCCTTAGACTTCAAGATTTGATCGTACTCATAAGAAATACCTTTTGTCAGAAAGATAACTCCTTGACATAATGTTGATCGTAGTTGTAAAATTAGATTTTTTTTTTTATAACGATTAAATATTACAGTTTTTGGGAAGGCATCAGAAAAAGAAATAGCTACAGTTACAAATTTAAGGAAAGAAATGATCTTTGCCTGCCTGTTGAAAACTTTACAGACAGCCTATCGTGGTTCCACTACAGTTATGGAATCAGTATTCACAGAACCTTGGCTATTAGAAGATCCTTGCTCTGAAGAACCATGTCCTCCGGTAAATGCAGGTTGCTTAGGAGTAGGTAGTTCAGCAATGTCACTAGTCAGCATTGATAGAACCATGGAGACATTTGGCCTATCTTCTGCATATTCTTGAACACATAATAATCCAATATGTACACATCTCACAACCTCTTTTTCAAAGCTTGGATCAAATATTTTGGGGTCTACTAATTTTACAATATTGTTTTCATTCCACAACTTCCATGCCTGAAGAGCAAAGACATTGACAAACAGTGAAAAGATTGTGTTCAGAAGTTTCGTGTATTTCTCTATCATTTTTTATAAGTAATCAAAGACATTAAAGCTTCATGAGCATACAAGACGGAACTTACATATGCAAATAGAGTCAGTTCATCTTCATCGTCGTAAAAACTAGAGTTCTTCCTTCCACTGACAATTTCCAATATCAACACTCCAAAGCTGTAGACATCTGATTTTTCTGAGAATCTTCCATGCATTGCATATTCAGGGGACATGTAACCACTGCATAACATATAAAAAAAGAGACCCAATAACTAATCATGTCATTTCATCCATGACAAAATTAAGGAAGCAATCCAAACTTACTATGTGCCAACAACTCTTATTGTGTTGGCCTGATCTTGATTTCCTCCAAATATCCTCGCCATGCCAAAATCTGAAATTTTTGGGTTTAGGTGTTCATCTAACAGGATGTTGCTTGCTTTCAGATCTCTATGAATAATTCGTAGTCTCGAGTCTCTGTGAAGGTAAAGGAGGCCTCGACCAGTTCCTTCAATAATGACGGCTCTCTTATTCCAATCAAGGAACTTTTCCTGGTGTGAACCTAAAAAGGAAGAAATGTTTGATGGATTTTGTTTCCTTTAGACAGTACAGCTTTTGTTTGATTTTGGAAGTCCTTAAGTAACAATAACACGCAAAAATAATGAAAGAAAGTTAAGCACTAACCAAAAATATATGCATCTAAGCTTCTATTCGGTACGAAATCATAAACCAACATCTTTTCCCCTCTCTCTATGCAGCAGCCAAGAAGTCTAACAAGATTACGATGTTGTAGTCCAGAGATCACGACGACTTCATTCATAAACTCCTCTAGTCCCTGACTAGAAGACTGTGAAAGCCTTTTCACTGCAATTTCTTGTCCATCTTGAAATTTTCCCTGCAGACAATTGATCTAATTTATTTCATATTTTGCTCATTTGTCAAAACACACAGAGCTGCATCGAGAGACATTACTTTGTAGACTGGACCAAAGCCTCCTTGCCCCAGCTTGCTAGCCGAGTGAAATTTGTCAGTTGCATTAGCTAACATGTCAAAGCTGTACAAGGTCATGTCTTCAATTTTGACTTTGTTGATGTCATCTTTAATCATGCTTTCCTTGTAATAGTTTGGAGATGCTTCTCTTAAGAATGCTTCATTTTTTCTCTTCCTTCCTGGTGCATAATGGATATTCAGAAATCAAATGATCTACAAAGTGAAAGCTCTAGTATCAGATATCTTATATGATTAATTACCTCTGTGCTTAGTAAACAATTTCCAGAAAAGGTATCCACATAAGGTAACTGTTACTGAGACAGTTGAGACCGTGATTGCTACTACAGGGATGCGTTTCTTGTGATTTGCAGCTGCAAAACTTGTATGAGTCATAGACAGTTCTTGAGCATACCTTTTGTCCATGGAAGTTAAAGCACTCATTGAGAATTTGAGACTATTTTTATGGGAGTGTAGAAAGTATCAGGAGTTTCTTGTTTATATTTATCAAAGACTAGAAGACATTAAATTTAACACACCTTGTTGTTGCAATAACATAAGCTAAACAACTGAAAGCTTAAGGTTGAAAATAAGTATATTACCAAGTTCAGAGTAGGCAAGGCGAATGAACAAATCGGCCGCCCCATCCGTGGAGAATTCTTGAATATCAATTAAGCTTCTATTCCAATGCATACAACCTATGCCTGTGTAGTATGAATGTGCCATGCAGGAACAATTTTTCAAACAATCACTCTCACAGTTTTCTTTTGTAGAGGATACCCAAATTGCAAAATCTGGCACTCCCATTGTCTGCAGCTTCAAAAACCCATCCTGCTTGCCCTTGTCAACATCAGTTTTGTTTCTTTCACAGTCTAGTGCAGTATTTCTGATGCATCCGCCATTCCAATCTCCCTTCTCCCATTCTCCTTGATTTTTCGGCTTAAACCCTCGTATACAACTGCACATTGGAGAACTCTTTGGGTTACAGCTTCCAAATGGCCCGCATTTAGCATAAAAATCACACTCACTTCGGGGATTTGCCCATGTTACCATCCAATCCTTTTTATTTGGATCCCAAACCTTCTCCTGATAAGACCCCGTGGAATTCAAGGAATAATAGAGTATACAAGACTGATTTTGGTAGGTATAAGTTTGGTATGCGGTGCCTGCATTATCAGCTACAAGGTCAACACCAGAGTCATAAAAAGATTTCATTTCTGGTAATCCGATGTAGATCTGTTTGTTCCATGGACCACTACGCCAGTAAGGAGAGCTGTTGTTCCAAATAAAAGCCTGGGGAAGGTATTGAGGTTGAATTCCAGCTGAGAAACTTCCGATGGATGGATCATCAGGACTTCTCCATGATTTCAGGGAAGTGGTTGTGTTAGTAAACTTATTAATCCCCATTTTCATCAACGGTAAGAGAGAATCTGTAGGGTGCTGAAAACTTTCCCATAGAACTTTCCCATTTGAGCTGTCTTTCAGGACTAAGTTGCCAGTGTCCAAGAGCCCGGCAGTTGAATTCCTTATAGAATTTGAAACACTGGATGACCAAACAATCTGCTTCCGTCCATTCAAGATTACAAGATTCCCATCTTCTGATATTGTGAATATTCCATTAGAATCATGTAAAGGCTTGTCTCTGTTGGCTACCCATACTACAGTAGGTGTTGGTGATGGTAGGTTGAACATAATACCTACATAACGATTTGCAGAATTCCCAGGGCTGAAAAATCCCAGTTTAAATCTTCTGCCGCTGGAAAATACAGTTTTCGAGTCTCTTACGGGCGCACCACTGCTAATGGTATCTGAGGCACTGGCGCTGGAAAAAACTACATAAAAACAACAAAGTAAAAGATGAAAAAACAGAGGTAAGCTCATCCTATTTTCTGCCAACAGGTTCAGTCTATCATTTCAAATGTAAGAGCTGAGAACTTCAAGGATGAACCCCCTTCTTTTTACTTTTTAGCCACGAAAATAAGTTGTATTAATACTTAAAATTTATTATATATTTCTCTTCCGTTTACTTTTCAATCAGCTGTCAATTAATTGTTGGGCCTGTGTCTTAAATGATTTCTAAGTGGCCATTTTGACTTCTAACTCTACGCGTACTGTATTTCTGAGTATTTCTTGTGCATTTGATACCTGTGATTCTGTAAAAAAATTTGGGGAATGAGGGGTGTCTGCATCCATGTACAAGCTATATACTCTATAAGATAGTGATATCAGATTTTTATTTTTCCTTCCTTTTTATTTCTCCAAAAGTCCAATTTTTTTATTTTTCTCATCTCTTGTCAAATGATGAGTGATGACATCTAATTTAGAATTGGTATTCTATACTATAACGTTTTGTTACCTTGAATGGTTGAAATAATTTTCTCCAAATGAGTGATTATGACTTGCCTCATTTATATGGTCTTGTTGTAAATATTGTTCAGGATTTGGTAGATCAGAAATTTCGACAGTGAGCATATACAAAGCCATGGATACAATTATATCTATCTTCTGCATATTCTTGAACACATAATAGTCCAACATGTGCACATCTCAAAAGTTCCCACATCTCAAAAGTTCCCTTTCAAATTGCTGGTCTATTATCTTGGGGTCTACCAATTTGACAAACTATGTTTTCATTCAACTAACACGCCTGAAGAGCAAAGGCATTGACAAAACAATAGCAAATTGAGCTACGGAAAGTTGACATTTTATTCTCCGAAACTTTAAACATCTTTTTTTCCTGAGAATCTTCCTTCCATCGCGTGTTCAGGCACCATGTTACCACTTCTGATAAAAAAATGGACCGTGAGCCTAACTCAAATCCTAAAAGCTAGCTAATGAGATGAGGATTTCCCAAGACTATACAAGAAGACCAAGAAACCCAATCCCTGCCATGAAGTGCTGCTTGCATTCAAATCCCTGTAAGAATTTCTCGGCCAATTCCCTCAATGATGATCTCACGTTGACTCCAATTATATGTACATTAAAAAATAGAAAGTATGAAGTTAATATTTCAAATTAAATTTCTATAGAAGATTCAATCAATTAAAGAAAGAGGTAAGCATCCAAGCTTCTTTTGGCATGTATTCATAAACCTAGATTTTCTCCCTTCTCCCTATGAATCAGCCAAGGAGTCTAAAAAGGTTACAATGTTGAAGTTTGACCAGAAGACTACCGTCAAAGCCTTTTCACAGCAATTTATTTTCCATCTGGCAATTTCCCATTCCCTTGGAAACCATATCACACCAAGAATTATGATACTTATTAACAAATTTGATTGTGAACTCTTCCCTTCTTCTTGCTTAGATATTGATTTTGTAATCAAATGGTGAAACTTATTATTTTTTTTCCCTTTTTTGGGGTCCTTTTTTTCCGTTGGGCGCTGAGCATGAAAGCAATTTGTATTTTGAACTCCATATTCAGATAAGGAACACCCTTCGCTAAACAAGGCTAACTTGTTAATATGTCAGAAATTCTCACTGGAAAAAGTTTTCTTTGGATTCTTAATATAACTGAGAAAACTTTGAGTAAAGTCATTCTTAGGTCTGAAATAATTAGGTGTCATGCAGAAAAATCATACAACAAAAGAGAAATATACCAAAAGAGACACAAACATTTAACGTGGTTTAGTCAATTGACCTACGTCCACGGCGGAGATGAGCAATCCTCTATACAAAAGAGAGTACAATAATATTTAGAGAACAACCTCACGAAGACAAACACAAGTGACACACTAACATTTGTCTCGTAAAGTTCTCCCCCTAAACATGACTCTCAAACCCCATATGATTACATTGTGGATGCTACTGAATGAGAAGGGAGGATCCTCAATTTATAGAAGTCCAAACATTTTCCTATTAGAAAAAGGACTAGCCAAATATGGGAGATTTATAGTTTTCTTGTACAAGAAAGAAAACCCAATTATGGTAAATATGTTCCCTTTCCTTCCGGAGATAGTAAAACCAACTATGGTAAGAAAATCAGTACAATTCCTAACAACCATTACTTTAAAAAATCACATACAAGAAACGATAAAAAATATAAGATGTCTATCGTCCTTCCATAGTGGTAATGCTAACGGTGTTGACAGAGCCTTGAGTTCTACAGGAATCTTTCTTGGAACAGCTTGGTCCTGTTGTAAATGCAGGTTGTTTCGGACTTGGTAAATCAGCAATTTCCCTGGTGAGCATAGACAAAACTGTGGAGACATTTGGTCTGTCTTCTGCATATTCTTGTACGCACAATAGTCCAACATGTACACATCTTAGAATTTCCTTCTCGAGCTGCAGGTCAATTATCTTGGGGTCAACCAATTCGACTATCTTGTTTTCGTTCCAACGCTTCCATGCCTGAAAAGCAAGTGCAATGACAAGACAAAGCAAACTTGAATTATGAAAAGTTGTTTTACATTAAAACTAGGAGCTTAATTTTCATATGAACTTACATATGCTAGAAGGCTTATTGCACAATCATCTTGGTGAAAGCTAGTGTTCCTCCTTCCACTTATAATTTCCAATAACAAAACTCCAAAGCTGTAAACATCTGATTTTTCTGAGAATCTTCCTTCCATTGCATATTCAGGTGCCATATAGCCACTGTATCACATTATGAATTTGAATGGTTGCTTTTCTTTTCATTTTAATCATGAAAAATATAAAGTGACATTGACAAACTTACTAGGTTCCAACAACCCTACTTGTATTGGCCTGATCTTGGTTGCCTGCAAATATCCTTGCCATGCCAAAATCTGAAATTTTGGGGTTCAGGTATTCATCCAACAAAATGTTGCTTGCCTTCAAATCCCTGTGGATAATCCTTAGTCTTGAATCCCTGTGAAGATAAAGGAGGCCTCGACCAATTCCCTCAATGATGATTGCACGTTTACTCCAATCAAGGAAGTCTTCTGCTTCCAGGTGTGAACCTGTAAGTATATTGAAAAACATACAAGTGAAAATATTTCAAACAATTTCCTTTTAGCTAGATACTATGGAATATAAAAGAAAAGCAATATAATGGTTATCAACTAACCGAAGAGATATGCATCTAAGCTTCTTTTTGGCATGTATTCATAAACCAGCATTTTCTCCCCTCTTTCTATGCAGCAGCCTAGGAGCCTAACAAGATTACGGTGTTGAAGTTTGGAAATCACCACAACCTCATTCATAAACTCCTCTAGCCCTTGACCAGAAGACTGTGAAAGCCTTTTCACAGCAATTTCTTGTCCCTCTGGCAATTGTCCCTGTAGTTATATCATATTCCGTCAATTTCTATTCTGGAAAAAGATAATAAATGACTCAATCACAGAGAACATTACTTTGTAAACTGTACCAAAACCACCCTGCCCAAGCTTGCTAGAGAGGTGAAAGTTGTCAGTTGCATTTGCTAGCATGCAAAAGTTGTATAACGGCAGCTCCTCAAATTTAACTTGGTTAATGTCATCTCTAACCAAGCTTAGCTTGTAATAGGTTAGCAGTGATTTGCTTGATAAGAGTTTACTCTTTCTCTTCCTTCCTGATTCAAAATGCACATTTGACAGATTAGCTCATTGGTTTGATTAAAGCTACATTTAAGTTTTCAAATGTTATAGATAAGCTTGTTACCTTTGTGTTTAGCCAACAGTTTGCAGCAAATGTATCCCAAAATGGCAATGGTTATCGAGCCAATTGGGACTACGATCCCAATGGCTACTTTTTGTTCTTTCTTTTGATCTGCATTTCCAAATATATCCATTATTATACATATATTCTGGCACTTTCTCAACCAAACTTATGTTTTTTTTTTTTTTTTTTGTGTTGAGACAGTAAGCAAACTTAAGTGAAAAATAGGTACTACCTTGTTCAGTGTATGCAAGTCGAAGGAATAAATCAGCCCCACCTTTGGGGAAATTCTGAACATCAATTAAGCTCCCTTCCCAATTCATGCATCCAATGCCTATGTAATATGAATAAGCTATGCAGGAGAAATTACTCAAGCAACCACTTTCACAATCTTCTTTATTCAAAGATACCCAAATAGCGGAATCCGGAACTTTCATTGACTGCAGCCTCAAAAACCAATCTTGCTTACCTTGCTCAATGTTAGAGTTGTTTCTTTCATTCTCTAATGCAGTCTTTCTGATGCATCCATTGGTCCAGTTTCCTTTTCCCCATTCCTCTTGACTTTTTGGTTTAAACCCATGCAAACAAGTGCAAATTGGTGAACTATTAGGATCACAGCTTCCATAAGGCCCACACTTTCCATAAAAATCACACTCATTTGCAGGTGTTGCCCATGTTACTGTCCAGTCATTCTTCCTAGCATATAGTCCTTTTTGCTGCAAAAATCCTGTTGAGTTCAAGACTAAGTAGAGCATCCCATCAGCTTGATCTGAATATGAATAGGAGAAGTAGGCACTACCCATGCGGTCATTTACTAGCTCAAATCCACTGAAATAGAAAGAAGTCATTTCTGGTACTCCAATGAAAATCTGTTTATTCCATGGACCGCTACGCCAATGAGGTAAGCCATTCTTCCATATGAAAATTTGGGGAATGGTTTCAGATTGAATTCCAGCTGAGAAACTCCCATCAGAAGGATCTAAGGGACTTCTCCATGATTTGAGCAGATTCGTCGTGTTAGTACTCTTATCGCTGCCAAGCTTCATGTGCTGCAAGAAGGAATCTGAAAGATCACTAAAACTTTCCCATAGAGTTCTCCCACTGGAGCTGTCTTTCAAAACTAAGTTTCCAGTATCTGAGAGCTGGGCAGTAGTATTTCTCACAGCTGTTGAAATATTGGATGACCAAATTCTCTTCTTCTGTGCGTTCAAGATTACAAGATTTCCACCTTCTGATATAGTTATTCTTCCACTAGAATCTTGTAAAGGACTGTCTCTGTTGGCTACCCATACAACACTTTGTGATGGGGTATTAAACATAATACCAACATAACGATTCGTCGAATTCTCAGGACTAAAAAATCCCAATATGAATAGGTTATTATTGGAAACTAAAGTTTCTGAACCACTCAGAGATTGATTGATACTAATGGTGTCTGATAAAGCATTTGCTATATGAAAAAACAGAACAAGAACAGCATGCCAAAGAAAAATTTTCGTACAACTTAGCTTCATTGCTTATCAAGCTTTTCTTCTGCCAATAAGCACGAAAATTGTGGTTATCATCTGAAATTGATTTTCCTATAGTAGTAGTCCCCTTATCTTATTTGTCAACAACAAATGTCTGAATCAAATGCCTTGATTGACCCGTCATATTGGATTTCCTACAGTTGGTGATTACTAAAATGTTTGATCATTAACTTAGGATGGCTAAAGAGACCACATCAACATAAGGGAAATTTCCATGCTATTTAGAAATGTCAACAATATGATATTTCCTTGTCAATCTTAAGCCGGACATGACCAAAAAGTAACGCTGTGAATTTCGGGTCAGCGCCTTATTTGAACGTGGTAGTTCAAATGTCTAATTAAATAATATGCTGATTGAACATAGGCAGTGAACAGAAAGATATTTCACTAGAATAAGATTGTCAAATTAATCTCTGCAGCACTATATGTATTGGGAAAAAGTAAGTTAACACATGGATTAATTATACATGAATCAATAAAAGGATGACAACGGGTAAAGAATAGTTAAAGAGACACAAGTTTTCACAGGCACGAGCAGGAGATTCAAGAAAACAAGAAGGAACAGTTACTCGGGACCTCTTGGTAATTTGAAGAGACATCAGAGGAACGAACATACATAGCAAAAAGTACAAATAAGTATTATCCGTAATTAATGAGCATCAATGATGGAAAACGTTACAGAATATACACGAAATATTTATGATTGCTAATTATAACGTTGCATTAATGACATTAAATACTCATAATGGCTCTGTTATGAGAGGAAAGAAACATATTACTTAGAAATAGCTATAAAAGGAGAGGAATAGACATTGGTAATGACACGAAATATTATTGGAATACACTGATTTACTTTGCTTTCTTTTACTCAGCTATCGTTTAAATCTATTCTTCTTATTTGTTTCAAATTTGATTATCAGTAACCCGAGTTCTTCTAAAATTTAGCTTTGACCGAAATTTTATTTTCTGGTTAAATAAATTGGTCCCGTTACCGGAAATATGATAATCCTTTACTTTCTAAATTAACTTTTTCATCAAATAAATCATGTCAAATGTCAATGATAACAACCAAGGAGACTATCAACACCAGGAGAATCAGCAAGACAATGGAACTCCGGTCCCTTCCCCACGAGATTCTCCTCGACAATCCCGAGAAGGAACTCCTAACGGATCTCAGTCAAATGTGAATGATCAGTTTGAAAATGATGAGGCTATTAATGAAGCTTTGAAAATGTTAATCGCTCAACAGGTCAGCAATGCTCTTGAGGCTTTCACTAACCAGCTGTCGGTTGTGCTGCCAACACCTACTCCAAACAACAACACTATCACGACCCTAACCCCAAATTCGGTCGTAATGGCGCCTCTCGTGAAGACAAGGCCAGCCAGACCAATACGGCCTACCTCTTTAAGTAGTTAATTACCATAAAATAGTTTTAAAGAATAATTTAATGGCAATAAATTTGCAAAAAGATAGATAATAATAGTAGAAGCATCCTGACACAGCCCAAACCGGGGTGTCACAAGTCATGAGCAACTAATGAATCCTGATACAGGTCTACTAAATACGAAATCTGATACAATAGTTTGAAGAACATGGAAATAATAAGATAAGGGAGGCATGAGGACTGCAGACGCCAACAGCTACCTCGTAGTCTCCGAAACACCGCATGGACTGGGAGGATCAACACTCAGGAGCGGAATCTGCTATGCCTGAATCTGCACACATAGTGCAGGGGAGTAATGTGAGTACTCTGACCCAGTGAGTAATAAACATAAACAATGACTGAGAATAAGAAAACACGTATACACATGGTAATCTATAAGGAAGCAGTTAAATAAGCAATTGTAAGCAGTAAACCAATGAAAAGCAGAATGAGATACATTCACAACGAATAAGCAGGTAATTGATAGACAGTTAAACTAAGGTAAACACATAGAACAGCACCAGCCCCTCGGGCTCACTCTCAGAATAATATTAGCCCCCCGGGCTCACTCTCTGATCACAGTGGGTACCCGCGATCACTGGGGGGTGTGCAGACTCCAGAGAGGCCCCTTACGGCCCAAGCGCAATATCAAGCCATCTCGTGGCATCAAATCTAGGCCCTCGGCCTCATATCACTCAAGCCACTTCATGGCATATATAGGTACCTTAGGCCCTCGGCCTCATATCCGTATTAGTGTACCCTCAGGTCTGGCCCTCGGCCATACTCAGTCCAGAAATCACAGAAGCCCCTCGGACATTAGTAAAACAGTAGTTCTCAGCCAAAAAATTATTTAAAATATCATTTAAGTATCAAAATAGAGTAAAAGTGGCTGAGTCGTAAAATAGTGGAAAACAACACGACTGGGTTTATGTAATAAATCAAAACAGTGAGGAAATAGTGATAAAAAATCCCCGAAGGGTTTAAATAGTTGGCACGAAACCCAAATATGACAGTCAGTCCAAATCATGATGATAAAAAATAAGTTTAAGTCAAATAAGCGATAAAATCATCAATCGGGACTGACCAAATCACAATCCCCAATAGTAATCGACCCCACACTCATCATCAAGCACGTGTCTCACCTCAATATAACACTACAATGTGCAATCCGGGTTTTCAAACCCTTATCACATCATTTACAATCATTACTCACCTCGAATCGGCTAAATCTAACAACAAATCATAACGAATACGTCATAATATGCTAAGGGAAAAAAGCTCAAGCGAAAACAATCAAAAAATATCAAAAATTTTGAAATTAGCAAAACCCGAGCCCTGGGCCCACTTCTCGGAACTCAAATTTTTTTACATCTTTATATTACTCATCTCACCACGAGTTCATACATATCAAAAACACAAGAATCGAAGTTCAATTGACCCCTCAAATCCTCAATTTAAGCTCTCTTAAACTCAAGCCCTAAACCTCCATTTTTAGTCCTTTAATTCCTTAAATTTCAGTCCCAATCCATGAAATATTACCATAGAAATGTGTTTTAGTTCCAAAAGTCCTTACCTTCTCGAAGTTCCCTTGAAATCTCCCTTCAAAATCACCCAAAAGCCCTCAATCCGAAGTTAAAAATGATGAAACCCTTCAAAAAATCGCAAAGGATGAAATATATACCTTCTGCCCAGGCCTTTCCGCTTATCCGAACCAAAACCCGCTTCTGCAGTCATTTCTCCACATCTGCGAAATTCACTTAACGAGCCAAAATCGCATCTGCGGTTCACTGCCGCATCTGCGGCTCCGCAGGTGCGGTCTCTATTCCGCATCCGCGGTTCCTGACCTCTGAACTCAAATCTGCATCTGCAGATAATCCTTCGCACATGCGATACCGTACCTACGGTCCCCAAACCGAAGGTGCGAAAACACCAGAAGCAGCAGAAATTCTGCAATTACACAAGTCCAAACTCTTCCCGCTAACCATCCGAAATCATCCCGAGGCCCCCGGGACCTCAACCAAAAGAATAAACATGATCCAATACCATATTCAAATTTTTTGCAATCATCAAAACACCTCAAACAACACCAAATCCACCAATTCACATCGAATTCAAGCCTAAGTTTTCTAAAAACTTACGAAACACACTTTTGATGAAAAACCCAATCAAACCACGTCCGAATGACCTGAAATTTGGCTCACACATCCCAAATGACATAACGAAGCTAAAACATTTCTAGGAATTCCATTCCGACCCCCGGATCAAAATCTTACCTACCAACCGGAAATCGCCAAAATATCACTTTGCCAATTCAAGCCTAATTCTACTTCGGACCTCCAAAACTAATTCTGATAACACTCCTAAGACATAAATCACCTCCCGAAGCTAACCAAACCATCGGAACTCACATCTGAGACCTATAATATATAAGTCAACATCCGGTTGACTTTTCCAACTTAAACCTTATTAAAAGAGACTAAGTGTCTCATTTCTTATCAAATCCACTCCAAACGCAAACTAATCAACTTGATCACATAAAAAATGGATAAGGAAGCATAAAGAAGCAGAAATAGGGGAAACAGAGCGGTAATTCACGAGACGACTGGCCAGGTCGTCACATCCTCCCCAACCTAAACAAACGTTCGTCTTCGAAATAGTCAAGAAACATACCTGAAGCCTCAAATAGGTGAGGGTATCTGCTCCGCATCTCTCGCTCGGTCTTCCAGGTAGCCTCCTCCACGGGCCGACATCTCCACTGCACCTTCACTGAAGCAATATCCTTTGACCTCAACTTCCGAACCTGACGTTCCAAAATGGTTGTTGGCTCTACATCATAAGTGAAATCACCCTCCAACTGAACCGTGCTGAAATCCAAAACATGGGACGGGTCCCCATATACTTTCGGGGCATAGAAACATGGAAAACTGGATGCACACTCGACAAGCTGGGTGACAAGGCAAGCTCATAAACCACCTCCCCAACCCTCCGAAGTCCCTCAAAAGGTCCAATGAACCGCGAACTCAACTTTCCTTTCTTTTCGAATCTCATAACACCCTTCATGGGCGAAACCTTCAGCAAGACCTTCTCATCAACCATGTAGGACACATCTCGAACCTTCCAGTCTGCATAACTCTTCTATCGCGATTGCGCTGTATGAAGCCTCTCCTGAATCACCTTCACATTCTCCAAAGCATCCTGAACCAAATCGGGCCCCAGTACCCTAGCCTCACCGGGCTCGAACCAACCAACTGGAGATCTACACCGCCTCCCATACAAAGCCTTATACGGAGCCATCTGAATACTCGATTGATAGCTATTATTGTAAGCAAACTTTGCAAGTGGTAGAAACCGATCCTGTGACCCTCTGAAATCAATAACACATGCACGTAGCATATCCTCCAATATCTGAATGGTGCACTCGGACTGCCCGTCCATCTGAGGGTGAAAAGCTGTGCTCAAGTACACATGGGTACCCAACTCTTGCTGAACAGAATTCCAAAACTGGGAAGTGAACTGAGTGCCCCGATCCGATATGATAGAAACTGGGACACCATGCAACCGAACATTCTCCCGAATATATATCTCTACCTGCCGCTCTGAAGATTAAGTAGTACTAATAGGAATG
Organism: Nicotiana glauca; assembly: GCA_026770625.1. Classification (NCBI taxonomy): domain Eukaryota; kingdom Viridiplantae; phylum Streptophyta; class Magnoliopsida; order Solanales; family Solanaceae; genus Nicotiana; species Nicotiana glauca. The sequence continues at coordinate 70,685 of MU707816.1, forward strand.
AACTGCGCGGACTTGGTCAGCATGTCTACAATCACCCAAATAGCATCAAACTTCTTCAAAGTCCGATTAAGTCAAACAACAAAATCCATAGTGTTCCTCTCCCACTTCCACTCAGGGATAACTATCTACTGAAGCAAGCCACCTGGTCTCTAATGCTCATATATCACCCGCTAACAATTGAGACACAGAGATACAAACCCCACAATATATTTCTTCATTCTCCGTCACCAGTAATGCTATCTAAGATCCTAATACATCTTCACGGCACCCAGATGAATAAAGTACTGCGAGCTATGGGACTCCTCCAATATCAACTTCTGAAGCCCATCCATATTGGGCACGCAAATCCGGCCATACATCCTCAACACCCCATCATCACCGATGGTGACATCTCTGGCATCATCATGCTGAACTCTGTCCCTAAGGACAAGCAAATGCGGATCATCATAGTGGCGCTCTCTAATGTGATCATATAAAGAAAACCGAGATAACATACAAGCCAATACCCGACTAGGCTCAGAAATATCCAACCTCACGAACCGATTAGCCAAGGCCTGAACATCAACCGCAAGAGGTTTCTCCCCAACTGGAATATATGCCAAACTCCCCATACTCACTGCCTTTCGGCTCAGAGCATCAACCATCACACTGGTCTTTCCTGGATGGTACAATATAGTGATATCATAATCATTAAGCAAATCCAACCATCTCCGATGTCTCAAATTAAGATCCTTTTTCTTGAACAAATGTTGAAGACTGCGATGATCAGTGAATACCTCGCAAGACATGCCATACAAGTAATGCCTCAAAATCTTTAATGCATGAAGTATGGCAGCGAACTCCAAATCATGAACGGGGTAGTTCTTCTCGTGGGGCTTCAACTGACGACAAGCATAAGTAATAAATCTACCCTCCTGCATCAACACACAACCAATCCCTACTCTCGAAGCATCACAGTACAAGGTTTATGAACCTGAAGCTGATGGCAAAACCAATACTGGAGTTGTGGTCAAAATTGTCTTGAGCTTCTGAAAGCTTTCCTCACACTCATCCGACCATACAAATGGAGCACCCTTTAAAGTCAACTTGGTCAAGGACGCTGCGATATATGCGAATCCTTGAACAAACCGACGATAATAGCCTACCAACCCAAGAAAGCTACGAATCTCAGTAGCTGAGGATGGTCTGGGCCAACTTTGCACCGCCTTTGTCTTCTTTGGATCAACCTGAATCCGCTCACTGGACACCACGTGTCCCAAGAATGCCACTGACCTGAGCCAAAATTTAGACTTGGAGAACTTTACATAAAGCTTCTCCTCCCTCAATCTCTGCAACACAAGCCTCAAATGCTCTGCATGCTCTTTCTGACTACCCGAATATACTAGAATATCATCAATGAAGACTATAACAAATGAATCCAGATAAGGCCGAAACACGATGTTCATCAGATGCATGAACGTTGCTGGGTTATTGGTCAGCCCAAAAGATATAACCAGGAACTCATAGTGACCATATCTGGTCCTGAAGGCTGTCTTGAGAATATCTGAATCCCTGATCTTCAGCTGGTGATAACCCGAACAAAGATCAATTTTAGAGAACACCCTCGCTCCCTGAAGCTGGTCAAATAAATCATCAATGCAAGGTAGAGGATACTTGTTCTTAATTGTTATCTTGTTCAACTGCCTATAATCGATGCACATTCTCATAGTGCCATTTTTCTTCTTCACAAACAGAACCGGCGCACCCCAAGGCAACACACTGGACCATATGAACCCCTTGTCTAGGGGTTCCTGAAGCTTCTCTTTTAACTCCTTCAACTCTGTTGGTGCCATACGATATGGCAGAATAGAAATGGGCTGAGTGCCTAGCACCAGGTCAATACCAAAATCAATATCCCTGTCAGGTAGCATGCCCTATAGGTCTGTAGGAAATACATTAGAGAAATCCCTCACAACTGGGACAGAATCAATACTCGGAGCCTTAGCTCCAACATCCCTCACGAAGGAAAGATACGAGAGACAACCCTTCCCAACCATACGTTGGGATTTCAAGAAAGAGATCACTCTACTAGGAATATAATCAGTCACACCGCGCCACTCGATCTGTGGCACACCTGGCATAACCAAAGTGACTGTCTTAGCATGAGAGTCTAGAATAGCACGATACAGAGATAACTAATCCATGCCCAAAATGACATCGAAATCCACAATACTCAGTAGTAAAAGATCAACCAAGGTCTCCAGACCCCTAATAGTCACCACACATAACTGATACACATGGTCTACAATAATAGTATCGCCTACCGAGGGTAGATACATGGACAGGTAAAGTAAGAAACTCTCGGGACGTACCTAAATAATGAGCAAAATATGAGGACACATAAGAAAAGTTGGAATCGGGGTAAAATAATACAGAGGCATCTCTGTGGCAGACTGAAATAATACTTGAAATGACAGCATCGGAGGCAATGGCATCGGATCTGCCTGGCATAGCATAAAAATGGGCCTGGACGCCGCCTGATCGACCTCCCCCTTTGGGCGACCCCTGGCTGCCCGACCTCCACCTCTAGCTGGCTGGGCGGGTGGTAAAGTAACTAGAGCAAAAGCCGAGAGCTGACCCCTCTGCTGAGACGAGCTAGCAACACAGCGAGGACATTGCCTCCACATATTCCCAAACTCTCCATACTCAAAATAACTCCCAAGTGCCGAAGAAGGGGACTGAAGGGAACCCCTCGCACTGGAGTGACTAGCAGATGTACTCGGCGTGGAAGAACCTTGAGCTGATGGGGCACGAGATGAACTCTGGGCTGTGAGGGCACTGAGCCTCCCATGATAACCACGACCTGAAGATGCCCCACATTACTCTGGGCTAGCTGATAGAGCGGGCCTGAATGAACGGCCTCTACCATGCTAAAACTGGCCCTTCGAAGGAGCACCACTATAGCTGCCAGATCCTCGAGGCCTCTTGGTCCTCCCTCTCCTCTCGCTCCTGAAGGTGAACTGTCTCAATCTCACAAGCTATATCAACCACCTTATCGAACGTAGCACCCATCACTCTCTCTGTTCATAAGAATATGGAGATGATAATTAAGGCCATCAAAAGATCTCCCGATCCTCTCAAGATACATCAGAACAATCCAGATGGTATGACGAGCCAACTCAGAAAACCTCATCTCATACTGGGACACTGTCATAACCCCCTGTCTCAACCACTCGAACTGCCTACGCAGTTCTTCCCTATGGGACTGCGGTACATACTTCTACAGAAAGAGAGCGGAGAACTGCTGCCAAGTAAGGGGTGTTTCACCGATAGGCCTATGCCTCTCAAAATCCTCCCACCAAGTGAAGGCAGCCCCCGAGAACTGAAAGGTGGTAAATGCCACACCATTAGACTCAAGAATCCCTACTGCACGGAGCATCCACTGACACTTATCCAGAAAACCCTGGGCTTCCTCGCCCTCAACACCACTGAATGACGGAGACTGGAGTCTACCAAACCTCTCAAGATGACGTTGTTCATCATCCGGCATAACTAGTACCATGAACTCCTGAGCTGGTGCAACATGCTGTGCTGGAGGTGCCTCCGGCGTCTGTAGTCCCTGCACTACCGACCCAGGTGTGCGAGCAGTGGGGGTCTGATTCCCTCCCTCGGCTTATAAAGTAGCTGCTGTGGCAGTGGCTGAAACTGCCTGAGCCAGGCCAGTGCAAACCGTTAAGATTTGTGCCAAGGCCTCTTGAAGACCCGGTATCACGATGGGCACATCACTCTGCCATGACCATGACCACGGCCACGTCCTCTGGTGACCTCAGTGGGTGGCACTGTGGTAGTCCATCTCGTTCGGTAGCTCACGTCCTTACCATCTGCGAGAGAATAGAATAACAAAAGTTTAGTTCTCGGATCAACAAGTTCGCACGACAAGAATTTCAAGAATATGAGGTTTTTCCTAAAAGGTTCTATAGCCTCTTGAGGATAAATACAGAAGTCTCCGTACCGATTGTGAGCACGTGAATTTTGCCCTAAGCAAATTATTCCTAAAATCCAAATAAAATGATTTTTCATTATTTGTTGATATTTTTGTCATTTTTGTGTTAATTAGTTGCATAGTAATTCATATTAAAAATACAAAAAAAAAATGCATATGCATTAGGGTTTTTTTATTTTTAGTATTAATTCACTTTTTGAAACAATTTAAGGAAAATCAAAAAATAGCCTTTTAATATTTTAATTGAAAATTACTATAAAATAGATGTTGAATAAATTCTAGAAATTAATTAGTTTAACAATTTAATAAAATCAGAAAATAAATACAAAAGAAAAAGAAAATATAAGAATACAAAAGAAAATACAATACAAAAATACAAAATAATAAGATTTGGGCTAAAAATGAGAATAATTACTAGCCCAAAACCAGGAAATGCCTAGGCCCAAAATTTTTTTTTTTACCCGGTCTGCCTAGGAAGTCCAAACGACCCCGTTTAATCACATTTGATCCGGACCTTTGAAATTAATGATCCAACGGTCACATAACACAGACCACTAATAAGTAAAACGACACCGTATTGTAACTTCAATCTAGGTCGTTCATTTAATTGATCTAACGTACCAGGTTGCATTTTCATTAAAATCAAATGCTATCGTTTCAAGGCTCAATAAATCTGAGCCGTTAATCTATGTGATCCAACGGTTCAAGATCATCAATGGTCTTTTAATATATCAGATTTACATACAACTCTAAAATCATTTCATCTCTTCTCCTTCCGTCTAACCCTAACCGCCCCTGTGTCCTCTCCAGTCCCCGTCGGAACCCTACAGGCGGGAGACGCCGCCTCCACCAACCGGCCTACCAATAACACCCCAGAATCGTCTAGACCTCCTTATTTCACCCCTCTAATTCTTTTCCCTCGAATCAGTGTCCTTGTTTTCGAATAAACAAAAGAGTGTCGCCGGAACCCTAATTCCGGCGGATACTACTTCACTCAAATCATTCCAAAATCACACCAAAGATCCCCCTTGACGTCCTTAGCCCAGTTCTGAAACTTTCAAGTCTTAAAAGCCACTGACAAAGCTCAAATCAAAACTCAAAGGTCTGCCGGCGACTAAAAACAAAAAAAAAATGATATCCAAGGCCCCTGAAGTCTTGGAAAGCTTTCAACTAAAAAAAAGAGAGAAAAAGAAAGAAGGAAAAGAAAAGTAGAAAGTCTGAAGAAAAAAAAAAGCTAAGTTTCCTTTTTGCATTTATTTTTCTTTCCCTTTTTGTGTGAGTTCTTCTGTTTTATTATTTGTTCTTTTAGTTTTTAACTAGAAAATTAATTCTTGATAATAACAGTATAATGTTTGAATATTAGTTTTAGGGTTTTAAAAATTAGATTCTGATATTTTTAGATTTAAATTTTGATGTCAAAATAGGATTTTAATAAGTAACTTGATTAGTAAATTAGGGTTAATAAAATTAGATTTTTGTTGGCTTCTGAATTTTC
>MU707816.1:77353-88407 GCA_026770625.1 Nicotiana glauca
AGATGATATTAGATTTGTAATAGTACTCTAATAGAATTTTAAAATCTAGTGAATCTAGTGGATTTAAAATAGTTCGAACAGTTAGTCTATAAATAAATATGGAAGCAGGTTACTGATTCCAGTATACCTTGATTAGATTAGTTTAACTTTGATTGAAGAAGTTAATAATTAAAGTAGCAATTTCAGATGTTTGTTCAGTGATAATAACGTTTTCAGTAGTTCAATTTATGTCTGTATTGATTTTTTAACTATTTTTGGTTAGAACCTATTTCGCTAATGTTTAGAATTTACAAATAAATAGATAAACAAACGAATAAGAACACGAAAATTTAAACGCTGCTTCGTTAATTTCTGCAATATCACTGAATACACTTCGAGTAATTTAAAAAGTCAGTTCATCATATTTCAATCAGTATTTGTGTTAAGCTTCAGATAAGTGTAAGGCCTATTGGCCTGATACGATTTTGGGCTTTGATTCACCTAACACAAGCCCGTGAAAATAATCAGCTTGACCTGTGAAGGCTTGGGCTTGTCCAAGGACTGTTTTCTATAGAATTTTAACAACGCATGAATATTGGGCCTATTAAAATTTAAAATTGAAGATTGTTACAATAATAAAATGCTCGAATTAATTTGGGTTCTTTGCTTTGAGTTAAGGATAGAAACCAATAAGGAATATAGTTTCTTTAGGATTTTTCTTTAATAATATAAATGAGATGATCCTTGCCACAATTAAAGAATAAAATTGCAGGGCCCTCAATAAATGATCAATTCAAAAATACTTAGAATTGGACGGACCGTTTAGCGAATTTCACGGTCTTTCCCAAAGTTAAACAAAGTTAGATGCGTTAGGCACGATTGATAATAATATTATTTTCCTAAATACAGGTGTACATTTATGTGACCCAAATCCAAATCTCAACGAAGTCGAAATGTGTTAAAAGCCACGGGAGTAATGGTACGGCGTGATTCGAGATGCTTTTCACAACATTGTAATTCTTGTAAAAATAATTAATAATAAAAAAATAAATGTGGGTTATTAACAAAAGGCACGTAAGAATAGAACATATATGGAAATCAGATAAAATTAAATACGACAGTTGAGCGACCGTGCTAGAACCACGGAATCTAGGAATGCCTAATACCTTCTCCCGGGTTAACAGAATTCCTTATCCGGATTTCTGGTTCGCAGACTGTTAACAGAGTCAAAATTTCCTCGGTTCGGGATTCAACCGGTGACTTGGGACACCATTAATCTCCCAAGTGGCGACTCTGAATAAATAATAATAAATCCCATTTCGACTGTCCTTTAATTGGAAAAACTCCTTTATGCCCTTCACGAGGTGTATTAAAAATCGTAGAAAAGGAGTTGTGAGAGCTCTGGCAACTCTGCTGGGGAATAGAAACCTAGAACTTTGGTTCAGGGTTTAAGAATTCGAGCTCGGAATAATTGTTGTATTTGTTTATATCTGATTTCCCTATATGTTCATGATTAATGTGCTAAATGTTTACTGGTTTGATATTATTTGAGCTGTATATAAACTGTGCCGAAAACCCTTCTCTTCTCACCTTCGGGGATGTGCTTACTGGTTGAGACTTCCTATTCTGTTAGTGTCAATACCTTTAAATAAGAAAGAGGCCGGATCAGTTACTAAGCCGGATGGCCTTTTTGTTCCCGGTACATAGCCCCCTCTTCGACTCGAGTTGTCCGCTCGGGTACATAGTCTAGTACATATAACTAGGTTTTGAACTTAGAATAGGGATGTTTATTTGCATCACATATGACTTAGGGGACTCAACACAAGGGTTGGGTCTGTCTAGGACAGGTATCCAAATATGAAAAGACCATCATGCATTTTACGTGTTGTATTTATTTGTCTCGGGCCATCATGTTGACTGGTTAAAAGAACAAAAGAGAAGAAACTTTTGTGAAACTGAGAAAAAGAGAAAAAAGAAATAGCAATTGTTTGATTTTAGAAAAACTGATAACCAAATACTGTAGAAACTCTGCCGAAATTTTATAAAAAGGATTGAAAATAGAAAGATTAAAGCAAAAAGAAAATATATAAAAAAAATAAAAAATACATTTTTTTAGGGTTATTGTAAATAAATAAAAATGGTTATTTTTTTTTTCAAAAATCAAAATATGTGGTTTTTTTGTCAATAAAATTGAAAAGGAAATTTTTGCTAATTTGGTTACTTGATTTTTGCCGAAAATTAAAAAAATGGTTCGTTTTAGAATAGTTTGACCGAACTATGCTGGTTTGATTCTCGCCACGGTGAGATACGTAGGCAACTCTTAACGGGTCCAACCACACCTTTTTGCAAAAATAGCGAGAAAATATCAAAATTTTGACTTTTGTTGTCATAAATAAATTAAGTGATGCCGTTTTGTCAAAATAGTCGAATGTCCCCAAAAGGGCGTCGAAAGGCTGTTTTTGAAAATGGCCACTTTTGAATCATTTCCTAACAGTTAGCGAACACAGCCTTAAAATCTTCTCTTGGAAGTGCTGAAAGGCCGTATTGACAAAGTAGTTTTTTTTTCTTGTAAAAATTAGAATTGAAAAACAAAATATATAGTGCTTTTCTTTTAGGTCATAAATAAATGATTAAATCACATTAATAAATGTGCAGGATGAGCACGACTCAGAATGAATCATTCTTGCATAAGATCCCTTTGGAGTTACGTCTGTGGTGGAACGATTTGGGCAAAGAAGGGCAAGATGAAGTGAAGAAATATTTGAAAGGTCTCACCAGTTTGCTAGATATTGTGCCGCGAGGGGATATTGTCAAAGCATTGATTACATGTTGGGACCCAGCGCATAATGTGTTCCACTTTTCGGACTTCGAACTTACCCCGACATTAGAGGAAATAGCTAGCTACATTGGTAAAGATGAGGTCCCTTTAAGGCATAAGTATTTGGTTGCACCGAGAGTTGTAGCTGTGCACAGATTTCTAGACTCTTTGAAGATAATCAGAACCGTCCATAATACAGATCTGGCAAATGGCTTTTGTACTCTAAATTTCATATATCATCGCTATGGCCACATCGGGGGGTTCAACAACCCAGAAAGCAAGATATGTAGCAAAGGAAATCATCAGAAATGGGAAGAGCATCGACGTTTTGCTTTTATGGTGGCTTTTCTGGGACTTTTGGTATTTCCGAGAAAGGACGGGAACATTGATATAAAGATAGCTGGGGTTGTCAGCACGTTAATTACCCAAGCCAAAAGTACTCTTGCACCTATGATATTGGCTGATATTTTCCGTGCTCTTACGGCTTGCAAGGCTGGGGAAACTTTCTTTGAGGGGTGCAGTTTATTGTTACAAATGTGGATGATTGAGCATCTGTGTCATCGTCCTCAATTCTTGAGCTACGGGTCTCCAGAAAAAACGTGCATAGAAGAGTTTCACACAAGGATTAAAGGGGTCAAATTGCCAGAAGGATTCACGGGTTGGACAACATATTTTCGGTCCCTCACTGCTAGTCAAATCGAGTGGACATTTGGATGGTTACCCGTTGATGAAATCATATATATGCCGGCAGCTCGGCCACATTTCCTTTTGATGGGGCTTAAAAGCATTCAGCCTTACGCCCCTTATCGTGTGTTGAGACAACTTGGGAGATGCCAAATAGTACCCAAGGATGATGATCTTAGTTTGCAAGTGATCGAGATTGGCCCCGATGGCCAGTTTCCTGAAGCATTGGTCCGCCAGATCTGGAGCGAATGTCAATATTTGGCGGCAAATACTTGTGTCCGTGATCGAGCTAAAGGAGAGGTATCACCTGACTATCAGTCTTGGTACAGAAGGGATGTGGCATTCGGAAGGCCAGCCAAAAGACCTCACCTCCAGGAGTTTGCTGAGTCATCACAAGAGCAGTGGGCTTGGTTAGCCAAAGAAAATGAGTACAGGGCAAAGATCAGCATGTTAGAAAAACAGGTCCAAGACCTCAAGTTTGAAAACAGTGTGCAAGCAGCAGCTGACGAAGGTGAGAAAAAGCAATTGGCCAAAGAGAATGAGGCATTACGAGCTCAAATTCAGAAAATGAAGACAGCAGCCGAAACCCCTGTTAGAAATGCCCGAGATGCGAAGCTGATAGACAATTTGCGGCAAAAAGTGAATGATTACAGTTTTGACCTTAACAAAGCAGAAAAAGAACTAGCTGGGGTTCAAAGACAGTTGGCTAAAAATGCATAGGAACGAGCCCGTATGGTCCAACAGCTAAAAGAAAAGCATGATAATGAGGTCGCCAGATTGAGGAAAAAGGTCATTACCGCAGAGGTCAAAATGAGCAAACAAGCAAAAGAGTTCAGTGTTGAAAGGGAGCATTGCTATACAGCTGTAGCACAATTAGAGATGGATCTGCAACAACTTCAGGAGAAAAATCAGCAAACTTTGGAGGCTAGGACTGAACAGATTGGGCGGTTGCTTCAGGAAAAAGGGATAATTAGAGAAAGAATCCTCGATATTGCTCATTACATCACCCGGAAGTGCCAAATATGTGAGAACATGACCCAAACTACATTTTTTGCCTCAGTGATGATATTCGTGAAACAGATAATGGGCGACCTAGACAGACTCCAAGGGGGACTTGCATATAGGCCCGCGGCGAGACCGAACGATGTCCCGCGGGCACCAGGAGCTTTAATGTATTCTTGAGTCAGTACTTCATTGTGTCAGTCACTTGAGTCTGTATTTTCATTTTAATCAGTCTGCATTTCATTTCAAATAGTTGTTAAGAAGTTCGTAGTTTGGTTTGTCATTTAGAGTTTGTCGTTGTAATAGATATGTTGGCCAATAATAAATTTGAAAATTCCCAAAAAATTGTATTTGTATTTTTGTTTTTGATTTCATCTGAACACATTTGCGATAGGCAATTTTATAGGACCGATAATAATCATATGAAAATATGAAATATAAATACGAGTCAAAAGAATATTGAAAAAAAAAAAAAAAAAGAAAAATGAAAATGAAAAAGGAAGAAAAGAAAGAAAGAGGGAAAAGCCGTAACAAAAGAATTGGCAAAGCAAAGGAAAAAGGCAAGAATAAAAGAAAAGCCATAATTGAGAAAGCCGGGATGACGCATGTGGCCGAGCAAAATTATTTAAGTGCATCTGTGCTCCCAATGTGCGATTATTGATTGATAATGCCCTAACCACTAATGAACGTTGTTGTTGTTGAGACCAGACAGGTGGTTTTAGTTAGCTGGCATTCTAGCAACTCATCAGTACAATACCCGTTCCAAAGATATGTCGAAAATGATTAGCCAAGAGATCGAAGCTACAATTGTTGACCCGGCTAGGGATGAAGAAACAGTGGATGTAAATGCTATGAAGGAGGAAATGTACAAGCTGAAACAACAAATGGCCGAAATGTACCAGGCCTGGGCGAAAGGACAACCCTTACCTGCATATCCTGCCAATCCCGTCTATGTTCCTCCACCAGTTCAAACACAAGACCCTCCTACCGTAAATTCTTCCCCTGCCTACCCTACATATCCACCATATTACGCAACCACTTCTCAAACACCACCACCTCCTCCACCACCAAAACAAATCCCACCAACACCACCACCAGTTGCTTCCGTGTATGTGGCTCCTCCACCGGCCACATTACACAAGTCTTCTAGTGAACCTCTGTTCCATACCCAAGACAACCACTACTATCCACCAGAACCTACTTTTAGACATCATGATCCTTATCCTTACACTCCTCTCTTTGATATATTCGAGGAAGAGAAACCTCTAAAGAACCCTGAACAAGAAGAAATGATTCGTAAAGTAAATGTCTGGAATAGTCGTTCCGGAATATACAAGGCCTCGGGGAGAAAGTAAGCGTGGCTTATAAAGACTTGTGTCTATTTCCAGAAGTCCAGTAGCTGGTGGGTTTCAAATTGCCGAAGTTTGATCTTTATGATGGGCATGGTGACCCCGTGGCCCATTTGAGGGGATTTTGCAGTCAAATGAGGGGTGCCGGTGGAAAGGACGAATTGCTAATGGCGTACTTCAGCGAGAGCCTTAGTGGATCAGCCTTGGAGTGGTACACGAGGCAGGATCACACTCGTTGGTTTACCTGGGACGATTTGGCCCAGGCCTTTGCCAATAACTTTTAATATAATTTGGATATTTTCCTGACCGACTCTCTTTGACAAAGATTGAAAAGAAGCCAGGGGAGAGCTTCAGGGAATATGGATTCAGGTGGAGAGAGCAGGCCGCGAGGGTTGATCCACCCATGAAAGAAGGCGAGATGGTAGATTATTTCTTGCAGGCTTTAGAGCCTACTTATTATGGACACCTGATGTCGGCTGTTGGAAAGACATTCAATGAAGTTGTCAAAATGGGAAGTATGGTAGAAGAGGGCTTGAAGTCTAATAAGATCATGAGCTACTCAGCAATAAAGGCTACAACCCAGACCATCCAGACGGGCACTGGAGGGTTTTCTGGGAAAGAAGAAGAAAGACGAAGTAGCTGTGGTGGAAGGTAGAACATGGTCCAGGGGTCCTTCTCATTACTATCATCAACCTCGTCCACATCATCAACCTTACCCTCCTACACCATATGGCCCACCACAACATTATTATCCACCTCATGTTCCCCATTTTTAGTCCATCACGCCCAAACTTACCCTCAACCACAAGCACCATGGCGTGCACCCAGTCCTCACAACACCTATCATACCCAAAATACTTACCCACCTCCCAAAACATACAGAAATCCTGGTGGAACTGGCTTCCGCCCAAACCCTGCTGCCAGAAATGATAGATNCAGAATCTATGTCATCGTCCTCAATTCTTGAGCTACGGGTCTCCAGAAAAAACATGCATAGAAGAGTTTCACACAAGGATTAAAGGGGTCAAATTGCCAGAAGGATTCACGGGTTGGACAACATATTTTCGGTCCCTCACCGCTAGTCAAATCGAGTGGACATTTGGATGGTTACCCGTTGATGAAATCATATATATGCCGGTAGCTCGGCCACATTTCCTTTTGGTGGGGCTTAAAAGAATTCAGCCTTACACCCCTTATCGTGTGTTGAGACAACTTGGGAGATGCCAAATAGTACCCAAGGATGATGATCTTAGTTTGCAAGTGATCGAGATTGGCCCCGATGGCCAAATTCCTGAAGCGTTGGTCCGCCAGATATGGAGCAAATGTCAATATTTGGTGGCAAATACTTGTGTCCATGATCGAGCTGAAGGAGAGGTATCTCCTGACTATCAGTCTTGGTATAGAAGGGATGTGGCATTCGGAAGGCCATCGAAAAGACCTCACCTCCAGGAGTTTGCTGAGTCATCACAAGAGCAGTGGGCTTGGTTAGCCAAAGAAAATGAGTACANAAGTTGCGAATATTGTTCAGGAGCTCCGGGGCACAATACGGAGAAATGTTGGCACTTAAAGACTGCAATTCAAGAACTCATTGACACTAGGAGGATTTAAGTGCATGCTCTCGAAACTCCTAATATTACGCAGAATCCCATACCGACTCATCATGAAGCTCACATGATCGAGTTGGTACAGAGGGGAGAGTGCAAAAAGCCATCTTAGATGGTAATGATGATCAAAGCAAGTGAAAATAAAGCAGACGAGAAGTCAATTGGTGGGAAAATAGTGGGTGCAGCGGAACAAGTGGTTACTGAGCCAATATTGATAACAAAACCAGAACCTGTGAAAGTGATAGTATCAGGGGAAATTGTTAAGCCCGTGTTGGTTGTGAAGGGAGCTCAAACAGAACCGGTCATCATTAAACCGGTAACTCAATTGCCCGTTGAAGATGCAAAGGTTGTCCCATGGAACTATAACAAAGTGACTGCTACGTATCGGGGAAAAGAAGTCAGAGATGAAATATGTGAAAAATCATGGTTTGACACGATCAGGGAGGTGTTTTTCCCCTGAGGGATTAAGAAAAGCTAAAACGGCTAGGGACAATCCGGCACAGGTGAAAAAAGCTGTCACCGAGGAGGAAGCCGAAGAATTTCTGAGAAAAATGAAGCCACAGGATTACTCAATAGTGGAACAATTAAGGAAAACGCCGACGCAGATCTCTCTATTATCTTTGTTAATCCACTCAGATGAACATCGTCAGGCATTAATGAAGATTTTGAATGAAGCACATGTGCCCGAGAAAATTACTGTGAACCATCTTGAAAAGATTGCGAACAAAATTTTATAGGTGAACATGGTAACATTCTCTGATGACGAATTGCCAGTGGAAGGAACTGAACACAACAGAGCTCTGTACCTTACAGTAAAATGCGAGGATTCCGTAGTGACCCGAGTGCTGATTGATAATGGGTCCAGTTCCAACATTTGTCCTTTGTCTACTTTGGAGAAGCTGAAGGTTGATAATGAAAGAATTCACAAAAACAGTATCTGTGCACGAGGATTTGACAGTGGAGGGAAGAATATTGTGGGGGATATTGTGATAGAACTTACAATTGGGCCTGTAGAATTTATGATGGAGTTACAAGTATTGGATGTTGCTGTTGTCTTATAATCTATTACTGGGCCGACCATGGATCCATGCTGCAAAAGCTGTGCCATCTTCATTACACCAGATGGTTAAGTTTGAATGGGATCGTCAGGAAATCGTGGTCCACGGGGAGGACAATTCTTGCAATACTATTACACCCTTTGAGGAAGTCGAAGATGATAAGGGCCCATGGGTGTACCAAGTGGTGGATACAGTACCGGTCGCTAAAGTCCCGAAAGGTGAACATGTTCCTATGCCTAAGGTGACTACCGCATCTGTTATGGTTTCTACAGAAATGTTGAGAAATGGATTTCTACCTGGAAAGGGATTGGGAGGTTCTTTACAAGGCATTATACAACCAGTGTCCCTTCCTGGTAACATTGATACTTTTGGGTTGGGCTTTAAACCTACCGCTGCTGATATAAGGAGAGCTCGGATGTTGAAGAAGAAAGTGTGGACCCTCTCTAAACCTATCCCTCGTCTTTCCTATTCTTTCGTCCGGTCTGGTACTAAGAGGCGCCCGACAACAGTGATGCCCAGCTCAGTGGAGATAAGGCCTGACAGGGATTTGATTGAAAGATTTGAAAAGTTGTTCGAAGAAGTGAATGTGGTAGAAGCAGATGAGGGTCCAAGCAAAATTGATGTCTAGTTCGTGGAATCTCGGGCCAATCTTAATAATTGGGAAGCTACTCCTCTTCCAACTCGGAGGGAGTCGCGGTAGTTAGTTTTTGATTTGCTTTTTGAGTATTAAATCTGTTTTATTTCAAGGTTGTAATTCAAATTTCTATGTTCCGTCCAATTGGATGAGTCAACCCTTGTTATCTTACGAATTTCAATGAAATGCAATTTCATTCCCTCTCCATTCCTGATAGCCTTTATTTTGTCTTTCTTTTCTTTTTCTTGTACAGTCCATTTTATGCTAATTTTAATGATGTGTCATGCATGAAGAATTCCCGACCTAGTCTTGATAATCAATGTGAAATAGTAATATAACAAATTGAATGTGATGATGAGGTGGAGTATGATGACGAGGAGGCTTCGGAAGAAATTAGTAAAGAGTTGAGTCAATATGAGGAAAAACCCAAACCTAACTTGAATTATACAGAGGCAATCAATCTGGGGGATCAGGAAAATGTTCGGGAAATAAAGATAAGTGTCCATTTGGAAGCCTCGCTCAGGGAAGAGTTGATCAAGTTGTTGTTTGAATATAAATATATATTTGCATGGTCATACGATGATATGCCGGGTTTGAATACTGATCTGGTGGTCCAAAAATTGCCCACTTATTCGGAATGCCTGCCTGTCAAACAGAAGTTGAGAAAATTCAAGACAGACATCAATGTGAAAATCAAAGAAGAAGTCAATAAGAAGTTTGAGGCGAAGGTTATACGGGTTACCAAATATCCCACATGATTAGCCAATGTCGTGCCTGTGCCAAAGAAAGATGGAAGAACCAGAGTGTGTGTTGATTATCGGGATCTCAACAAGGCGAGTCCAAAAGACAATTTTCCACTGCCGAACATCCACATATTGATTGATAATTGTGCCAAACATGAGATTGGTTCTTTTGTGAATTGCTATACGGGCTATCACCAGATTTTGATGGATAAGGAAGATGCTGAAAAGATGGCATTCATCACACCTTGGGGAACCTACTGTTATAGAGTTATGCCATTTGGATTAAAGAATGCAGGGACAACATATATGAGGGCTATGACCACCATGTTCCATGATATGATACATTGGGAAATTGAAGTCTATGTGGATAATGTAATTATCAAGTCCAGAAAATAGTGTGATCATGTTAAGGACCTGAAGAAGTTTTTCCAGAGGCTTCGAAGGTACAATCTGAAACTCAATCCGGCAAAATGTGCATTTGGAGCTCCGTCAGGAAAATTGTTGGGGTTTGTGGTAAGCCGACGTGGTATTGAATTGGACCCGTCCAAAATCAAAGACATCCAGGAATTGCCTCCGCCAAAAAGTAAGAAAGAAGTGATGAGTTTGCTCGGCAGGTTGAATTATATCAGGAGGTTCATTGCTCAGCTTACGACAACTTGCGAGCCTATCTTTAAGTTGTTGAAGAAAGATACTGCAGTTAAATGGACAGATGAGTGCCAGGTTGCATTTGACAAAATCAAGGAGTATTTGGCCAATCCACTTGTACTGGTTCCACCCGATCCAGGAAGGCCTCTGATACTTTACTTGATGGTGTTGGATAATTCCTTCGGCTGTGTATTGGGGCAGCATGATATTACAGGGAAAAAAGAGCAGCCAATTTACTATCTCAGTAAGAAATTCACATCTTACGAGGTAAAATACACTCAATTGGAGAGGACGTGTTGTGCTTTGACCTGGGTGGCACAGAAGTTGAAACATTATTTGTCAGCATATACCACTTATCTCATTTCCCGGCTGGATCCGTTGAAATATATCTTTCAGAAGCCCATGCCTACAGGGAGGCTTGCTAAATGGCAGATCCTGCTCACATAATTCGATATTGTTTATGTAACCTGCACTGCGATGAAAGCACAAGCAGTGGCTGATCACCTAGCGGAGAATCCAGTTGATGATGAATATGAAC
>MU707816.1:93961-111401 GCA_026770625.1 Nicotiana glauca
GAGGTAAAATACACTCAATTGGAGAGGACGTGTTGTGCTTTGACCTGGGTGGCACAGAAGTTGAAACATTATTTGTCAGCATATACCACTTATCTCATTTCCCGGCTGGATCCGTTGAAATATATCTTTCAGAAGCCCATGCCTACAGGGAGGCTTGCTAAATGGCAGATCCTGCTCACATAATTCGATATTGTTTATGTAACCTGCACTGCGATGAAAGCACAAGCAGTGGCTGATCACCTAGCGGAGAATCCAGTTGATGATGAATATGAACTGTTGAAAACATATTTTCCTGATGAGGAGGCAATGTACATTGATGAACTGGGGCAAGATGAAAAACCTGGGTGGAAATTATTCTTTGATGGGGCTGCCAACAACAAAGGCATCGGGATAGGAGCGGTACTTATTTCAGAAATAGGACAACATTATCCTGTCACAGCTCAGCTCTGTTTCTTTTGCACCAACAATATGGATGAATATGAGGCATGTATCTTGGGCTTGAGGATGGCTATAGATATGGGTGTCCAAGAGATCTTGGTCATAGGAGACTCGGATCTTTTGGTACATCAAATTCAAGGAGAATGGGAAACACGGGATTTATAACTCATACCGTACCGGCAGTGTCTACATGAACTATGCCAGTGGTTTCAGTCCATAGAATTCAAGCGCATTCTGAGAATTCATAATGAAGTTTCTGATGCTTTGGCCACTCTAGCATCAATGTTGCATCATTCGGATAAGGATTATGTGGACCCATTACAGATTTAGGTCCGAGATCAACATGCTTATTGCAATATGGTGGAAAAAGAACTTGACGGCGAGCCATGGTTCCATGATATTAAGGAATATCTCAGAAGGGGAGTGTATCCGGCACAGGCCACAGGGGATCAAAAGAGAGCTATCAGACGATTTGCAAGCGAGTTTTTCTTTAGCGGAGGAGTTTTGTACAAAATAACTCCAGATCTTGGTTTGTTGAGGTGTATGGATGCAAAGCAGGCTACATCCATTATGGCCGAGGTACATGCAGGAGTCTGTGGACCACATATGAGTGGGTATATTTTGGTAAAGAAAATTCTCCGAGCAGGATATTACTGGCTTACTATGGAACGGGATTGTATCAACTTTGTGCGCAAGTGTCATNATTGGTTGGTTGGACAGATTAGTCTGGTTAATCCGAAATGCATGGCATGATCAATGGAATCAGTCTTCCCACTCAGATAAGTCCTATCCTCTTTCTACTTTCAGAGTCTTTCTATCCTCAAAACTTCGAGGTCATTGCTTTTCAATTTTTTCTTGAAATCTGTCTATAAGACATTTTCAGTCAAAACTAACTACCAGCTTCCCAGTTGTATGGCANAATCCATTCTCCACCATACAAGTTGCATACAATGTCGGCCCCATGGCCCTTCGTTGCTTGGGGTATGGATGTCATTGGGCCGATCGAGCCAGCAACATTTAACGGGCACAGGTTTATTCTGGTTGCCATTGATTATTTTACTAAATAGGGTGAGGCAAAAACGTTCAAGTCAGTGACCAAGAAAGCAGTGGTTGATTTTGTACATGCAAATATCATTTGCCGGTTCNCATGATTGAAGAAAGAAGCTAAAGTTCACAGAAAAGGAAAAAAAAACACCAAGACAGTAACATGAGGAAAACATTCGGGTCATCAGGATCAGAAAGTTTGAAAGTTATCCGGGAAATCACGGCAAGACAAAACAAGTTCAAAGAAGCAAGTCGGAGCAAGTTCAGAAGCGGGAGCATGGTCAACAAGAATGCCAGCAACTAACCACCATTTTATACTAACAAATTGTTCTTTGATTAAAACAGGGACAAAAGATTCAAATTCTTACTAATCACTTTAAAGTGAATGTGATCAATGTGGATAACAAGGGAACACTGTCCAAAATTCAGCAATCAGGCGCCCACATGAAGAATAAGGGAATACATTCCAAAGAGCAGCAAGCAGGTACCCACCTGGAAAACAAGGGAAGTACAATCCAAATTCTAGCCTTAAATTTTAATATTTGATAACATGACATGCCCAGTCACCATACTGGGACAGGAAATTTTCTTTGGTTGTCTATTTTATTGTAAGCAGGAGCCCATCTGGAGAACAAGGGAATACTTTCTCAAAGTAGTCATAAGCAGGAGCCCACCTGAAGAACAAATGGAATATCTTTTCAAATGCAGTAAGCAGGAAATTTTCTTTGGTTGTCTATTTTATTGTTAGCAGGAGCCTACCTAGAGAACAAGGGAATACTTTCTCAAAGTAGTCATAAGCAGGAGCCCACCTGAAGAACAAGGGAATACTTTCTCAAGCAATCGCAAGCAGGAGCCCACCTGAAGAACAAGGGAATACTTTTTCAAGCAATCGCAAGAAGGAGTCCACCTAAAGAATGGACGCATATTTCAAAACACAGTCGAGGCAATAACCAGAATTCCATTAAAAGAATACAAGATGCAATATCAAGGCAATACAAGAACACAAGATACCAGGCATAGATAGGATTTTTGTAATTATAGGGCATAACTTAGGCTAGCTTCTTTTTATCTTTACATGGTGTAATAAGGGGGTCACCAAGCAGTAACAGCAATCAACAGTAGTGATATCACAGCTTCTTTGTAGTCCCAGCTACCAGACACTCCTGAACTACACTGACCTGATTCCTGTTTAGCCCGGGATATGTAGGCAACCTCTGAAGCAGGGTGCGGTCAAGCTTTTCAAAATGCTTCACATGGAATATGCGAATGGGCAAAAATCCCTCATTACCACTCACTTGTCTTTGCACGAAAACTCTTCGTATTTCCGAGCAAAGAGGGGCAGCTGTGAACCCGTGATTTTTGCCCTAAGCAAATTATTCCTAAAATTCAAACAAAATGATTTTTCATTATTTGTTGATATTTTTGGCATTTTTGTGTTAATTAGTTGCATAATAATTCATATTAAAAATATAAAAAAATATATATATATATGCATTAGGATTTTTTTAATTTTTAGTATTAATTCACTTTTTGAAACAATTTAAGGAAAATCAAATATGGGCTAAACAATCGGAATAATTACTAGCCCAAAACCAGGAAATGCCCAGGCCCAAAAAAAATTTTTTTACCCGGTCTGCCTAGGAAGTCCAAACGACCCCGTTTAATCACATTTGATCCGGACCGTTGAAATTAATGATCCAACGGTCACATAACACAGACCGCTAATAAGTAAAACGACACCGTATTGTAACTTCAATCTAGGTCGTTCATTTGATTGATCTAACGGACTAGGTTGCATTTTCATTAAAATCAAACGCTGTCGTTTCAAGGCTCAATGAATCTGAGCCGTTAATCTATGTGATCCAACGGTTCAAGATCATCAATGGTCTTTTAATATATCAGATATACATACAACTCTAAAATCATTTCATCTCTTCTCCTTCCGTCTAACCCTAGCCGCCCCTATCTCCTCTCCAGTCCCCGCTAGAACCCTACTGGCGGGAGACACCTCCTCCACCAACCGGCCTACATTTAACACCCCAGAATTGTCTAGACCTCCTTATTCCACCCCTCTAATTATTTTCCCTCGAATCAGTGTCCTTGTTCTCGAATAAACAAAAGAGTGTCGCCGGAACCCTAATTCCGGCGAACACTACTTCACTCAAATCATTCCTAAATCACACCAAAGATCCCCCTTGACGTCCTTAGCCCAGTTCTGAAACTTTCAAGTCTTAAAAGCCGCCGACAAAGCTCAAATCAAAATTCAGAGGTCTGTCGGCGACTAAAAATCAAGAAAATGATATCCAAGGCCCCTGAAGTCTTGAAAAGCTTTCAACTAAAAAAAAGAGAGAAAAAGAAAGAAGAAAAAGAAAAGTAGAAAGTCTGGAAAAAAAAAAAAGCTAAGTTTCCTTTTTGCACTTATTTTTCTTTCCCTTTTTTGCATGAGTTCTTCTGTTTTATTATTTGTTCTTTTTGTTTTTAACTAGGAAATTAATTCTTGATAATAACAGTATAATGTTTGAATATTAGTTTTAGGGTTTTAAAAATTAGATTTTGATATTTTTACATTTAAATTTTGATGTCAAAATAGGATTTTAATAAGTAACTTGATTAGTAAATTAGGGATAATAAAATTAGATTTTTGTTGGCTTCTGAATTTTCGATTCTGTTAACTGTTAGTTCTTAAATTTTTTTTTGTTGATATTTTGTTACTTGTTAGTTTTAGGAATTGAATTGATAATAATTAGTTTGAATTAACTGTTTGATTGGTTATAGCTGATTGTTAACTAAGTTTATGATTATATTTCATTTTGATAAGTAACTAGTAGTTAAATTCTGAAAATTAGTATTAGGGTAATTTTGTAAAATTAAACAAATTTAAAGGGTAAAAGGGTAAAGGGTAGTAGGGAATTTGGTAAATTTGATTGGGATTCAGGGGTAATTTGGGCACAACAAAAGGTTTAAGGGTAATAAGCCTTAGGAAGTAGGGGTAATATGGGCACAAGAAAAGGGTAATTTAGAAAATTTTGAATTGAAGTGAGGGTAAAATAGGAAATATACCAAGATAGAAGATTCTAGATGGGGTATCTAATACAATTTTTAATAAGTAAAGGGTTAGTAATCGAATAACTAATAAACAATAAGGATAAAATTGAACTAAAAGAGGGACTACTTTGTAATTAACAAAGTTTGAATTTTCCTCCCTTTTAAACTCTATAAATAGGCATCCATAGGCATCATTGAACAAGTTTGGCAATCTGAAATCTCCCTGAAATATTTCTGTAATTCTAGATCTTTACTTTCGAAAATTCACCATTTCCAAAACTCAAAAAATACCAAAAACAATAGAAAAGTTCAAAAATTCCACTGTTTCATTAGTTCTCAAATCAATTTGAAGGCTGTTTGGTTCTGATTGTCAAGTGTTGTTGAAATTGCATTGCGTTAGTCAAAGTGATTGGTTTTCTGTTGATTTATCATTGTTGTGGTTAAAATCTGGAGTTGATTGAGGCTGTGGTTGAATTGTTGTTGAATTTCTGTTGCTGATTCCTATTACTATACAAATTGACATAGAATCTCATCAATTCATTCATTTTCCAGGTACACAGTTGTTTCTATTGCTGTATTTCAAGCTTTGAGCAATGAAAACGAGAATCTGATTGTTATTCTGAAGCTTAGTTGATAAACGAGTTGTAATCTAATTAGATTGTTTAGGTGCAGTGGTTATATGTATTCATTAGAATTGATTGAACTTGTATTGGACTATAAATATCGGACTGTTTACTTTTATATTAGATTAGAGATGATATTGGATTTATAATAGTACTCTAATAGAATTTTAGAATCTAGTGAATCTAGTGGATTTAAAATAGTTCGAACAGTTAGTCTATAAATAAATCTGAAAGCACGTTACTGATTCCAGTATACCTTGATTAGATTAGTTTAACTTTGATTGAAGAAGTTAATAATTAAAGTAGCAATTTCAGATGTTTGTTCAGTGATAATAACGTTTTCAATAGTTCAATTTATGTCTGTTTTGATTTTTTAACTATTTTTGGTTAGATCCTATTTCGCTAATGTTTAGAATTTACAAATAAATAGATAAACAAACGAATAAGAACACGAAAATTTAAACGCTGCTTCGTTAATTTTTGCAATATCACTGAATACACTTCGAGTAATTTAAAAAGTCAATTCATCATATTTCAATCAGTATTTGTGTTAAGCTTCAGATAAGAGTAAGGCCTATTGGCCTGATACGATTTTGGGCTTTGATTCACCTAACACAAGCCCGTGACAATAATCAGCTTGACCTGTGAAGGCTTGGGCTTGTCCAAGGACTGTTTTCTATAGAATTTTAACAGCGCATGAATATTGGGCCCATTAAAATTTAAAATTGAAGATTGTTACAATAATAAAATGCTCGAATTAATTTGGGTTCTTTGCTTTGAGTTAAGGATAGAAACCAATAAGTAATATAGTTTCTTTAGGATTGCCCTTTAATAATATAAATGAGATGAGCCTTGCCACAATTAAAGAATAAAATTGCAGGGCCCTCAATAAATGATCAATTCAAAAATACTTAGAATTGGAAGGACCGTTTAGCGAATTTTACGGTCTTTCCAAAAGTTAAACAAAGTTAGATGCGTTAGGCGCGATTGATAATAATATTATTTTCCTAAATACGGGTGTACATTTATGTGACCCAAATCCAAATCTCAATGAAGTCGAAATGTGTTAAAAGCCACGGGCGTAATGGTACGGCGTGGTTCGAGATGCGTTTTCACAATGTTGTAATTCTTGTAAAGATAATTAATAATAAAAAAATAAAAGTGGGTTATTAACAAAAGGCACGTAAGAATAGAACATATATGGAAATCAGATAAAATTAAATACGACAGTTGAGCGACCGTGCTAGAACCACGGAATCTAGGAATGCCTAACACCTTCTCCCGGGTTAACAGAATTCCTTATCCGGATTTCTGGTTCGCGGACTGTTAACAGAGTCAAAATTTCCTCGGTTCGGGATTCAACTGGTGACTTGGGACACCATTAATCTCCCAAGTGGCGACTCTGAATAAATAATAATAAATTCCGTTCCGACTGTCCTTTAATTGGAAAAACTCCTTTACCCCCTTCACGGGGTGTATTAAAAATCGTAGAAAAGGAGGTGTGACACCTATCCGTGAGACTCTACTAAACCTGCTCATGACTCGTGAGACCTATGTAACCTAAGCTCTAATACTAACTTGTCACGACCCTAACCTCGAACCCAGTCGTGATGGCGCCTCTCGTGAAGACAAGGCCAGCCAAACCAATACAGCACACCTCTTTAAGTAGTTAATTAGTATAACACAGCTTTAAAGCATGATTTAATGGCAATAAATTCGCGTAAACATTGATAATAATAGTTAAACAATCCCGACACAGCCTAAACCGGGGTGTCCCAAGTCATGAGAAACTAATGAATCCTGATATAAGTCTACTAAATACGAAATCCAATACAATAGTTCGAAGAACATGGAAATAATAAGATAAGGGAGGCACAAGGGCTGCGAACGCCTACAACTACCTCGTATTCTCCGAAACACCACATGAAGTGGGAGGATCAACACTCAGGAGCGGAATCTGCTGTGCCTGAATCTGCATACACGGTGCAGATAGTAATGTGAGTACTCCGACCCATTGAGTAATAAACATAAATAACGACTGAGAATAAGAAAACACATATACATAGGGTAATCTATAAGGAAGCAGTTAAATAAGCAACTGTAAGCAGTAAACCAACGAAAAGCATAATGAGATACATTCACAACGAATAATCAAGTAATTGACAGACATTTAAAATAAGGTAAACAAAAAGAACAGCACCAGCCCCTCAAGCTCACTCTCAGAACAATGTTAGCCCCTCAGGCTCACTCTCATATCACAATGGGTACCCACGCTCACTAGGGGTGTGCAGACTCCGGAGGGGCCCCTTACGGCCCAAGCGCAATATCAATCCATCCCGTGACATCAAATCTAGGCCCTCGGCCTCATATCACTCAAGACACCTCGTGGCATATATAGGTATCTCACGCCCTCGGCCTCATATTAGTATTAGTGTATCCTCACGTCTGGCCCTCGGCCATACTCAGTCCAGAAATCACATAAGCCCCTCGGGCATTAGTAAAACAGTAGTTCTCAGCCCAAAACATTATTTAAAATATTATTTAAGTATCAAAACCGAGTAAAAGTGGATGAGTTGTAAAACATCAGAAAACAACACGATTGAGTTTAAGTAATAAGTCAAAACAGTAAGGAAACACAACAACAACAACAACAACAACAATAACAACAACAACAACAACAACAACAACAACAACAACGGCCCAGTATAATCCCACAAGTGGGGTCTGTGGAGGGTAATATATACGTAGACCTTACCCCTACCCCGAGGGGCAGAGAGGCTATTTCTAGGAGACTCTCGGCTCAAGAAAGCAACAAGAGACGATATATTATTACTATCAATAGACTCATAATAAAATAACATAACATAACATAAAATAACATACAATAACAAAATAACATCAATATAAGAAATATAGGAAATACGAAGAAGATGGAAGGTATAATAATATCCAGCAGATAAAGCCCTGCATCAGTAGCTGACCAGTAGCATCCTAAGACTAACTCCTAACTGGCTAGTCTCACTCTAGTGCGCTGTAGAAATATTCACAACTTCCCCTGTCCTACAACCTTAATGCTCGACCTCCACAATTCTCTGTCAAGGACCATGTCCTCAGTAATCCTAATTCGCGCCATGTCGTGCCCGATCACCTCGCACCAATACTTCTTATGTATCACTCTACCTCTCCTCGTTCCCAACACAACCAGTCATTCACACCTCCACACTGTTGCATCACTGCTCCTCCTCTGAATGTGCCCAAACCATCTGAGTCTTGCTTCCCGCATCTTGTCCTCCATGGGGGCCACACCCACCTTCTCTCGAATATATTCATTCCTAATCTTATCTATCCTTGTATTCCCGCACATCCATCTCAACATCCTCATCTCTACTACTTTCATCTTCTGGATGTGTGAGTTCTTAACCAGCCAACACTCGGTCCTATACAACATGGTAGGCCTAACCACTACTATATAAAACTTACCTTTTAGTAAGAGTGGCACTTTCTTGTCACACAACACTCCCAAAGCTAACCTCCACTTCATCCACCCCACCCCTATACGGTGTGTGAAATCCTCGTCGATCTCCTCGATCCCCTGAATAACTGACCTAAGGTACTTGAAACTACTCCTCTTAGTAATGACTTGAGAGTCAAGCCTCACTTCCCCTCCCACTTCTGTCGGCTCGGCCCCAAATATGCACTATCGATATACCGTCTTCGTCCTTCTCAACCTGAAGCCTTTAGACTCAAGTGCCTATCTCCAAACCTCTAGCCTTTCGTTGATGTCTCCTCGTGTCTCATCAATTAGAACTATGTCATCAGTAAATAACATGTACCATGTCACCTCCCCTTGAATATGATGAGTTAGTGCATCCATCACCAGGGAAAATAGGAAAGGGCTGAATGCAGACCCTTGGTGCAACCCCGTAACAACTGAAAAATGCTCAGAGTCACCTCCTAATATCCTAATCCGAGTCTTAGCTCCATCATACATGTCTTTAATCACCCTAATGTAGGTAACTGGACCCATTTGACCTCTAAACAGCTCCATAAGAACTCCCTAGGCACCTTGTTGTACGCTTTCTCTAGACTAATAAACACCATGTATTGTTCCACCATCCTCCTAATAAGGTGGATAGCTTCTGTGGTAGATCGCCCCGGCATGAATCCAAACTGGTTGTCTGAAATAGACATCGTCCTTCGCACTCTCATTTCCACCACTCTCTCCCAGATTTTCATGGTATGACTCAGTAATTTGATACCCCTATAGTTGTTACAGCTCTGGATATCGCCTTTGTTCTTATACAACGGAACCATTTTACCCCACCTCCACTCTTCAGGCAAAACAATGAGGAAATAGTGATAAAAATCCTCGAATGGTTCAAATAGTTGGCACGAAGCACAAATATGACAATCAGTACAAATTATGATGATAACAGATAAGTTTCAGTCAAATACACGGTAAAATCATCAATCAAGACGGACCAAGTCACAATCCCCAATAGTAATTGACCCCACGCTCACCATCAAGCACGTGTCTCACCTCAATATAGGACTACTATGTGCAATCCGGATTTTCAAACCCTCAGAATATCATTTACAATCATTACTCACCTCGAACCAGCTAAATCTCTAGCTTGCGAGGCCTTTGCCCCTCGAATCGGCCTCCACGCGCGTCGAATCTAAGCAAAAATCAGAACGAATATGTCACAATATTCTAAGTGAACAAAGGCCAAGCGGAAAACAATCAAAAAATATAAAAAATCTCGAAATTAGCAAAACTCAAGCCCCGGGCCCACTTCTTGGAACTCAAATTTTTTTTACATCTTTAGATTCCTTATCTCCCCACGAGTTCATACATATAAAAAACACAAGAAATGGAGTTCAATTGACCCCTCAAATCCTCAATTTAAGCTCTCTTAAACTCAAGCCCTAAACCTCCATTTTTAGTCCTTTAAATCCCTAAATTTTAGTCCCAATCCATGAAATATTACCATGGAAATGTGGTTTAAGTCCAAAAATCCTTACCTTATCGAAGTTCCCTTGAAATCTCCCTTCAAAATCGCCCAAAAGCCTTCAATCCGAAGTTAAAAATGATGAAACCCTTCAAAAAATTGTGAAGGATGAAATATATACCTTCTGCGAATCAAAACTTGCTTCTACGGTACCGCTTCTGCGGTCATTTCTTTGCATCTGTAGAACTCACTTAATGAGCCAAAATCGCATCTGCGGCTCCACAGGTGCTGTCTCTATTCCGCATCTACAGTTCTTGACCTCTCTCCTCAAATCCACATCTGCAGATAATACTTCGCACATGTGATGCCACACCTACGGTCCCCAAGCCGCAGGTGCGAAAACACCAGAAGCAGTAGAAATTCTGCAATTACACAAGTCCAAACACTTCCCGTTAACCATCCAAATCACATCGAGGCACCCAGGACCTCAACCAAAAGCATAAACATGACCTAATACCTTATTCAAACTTGTTCTAATCATCAAAACACCTCAAACAACACCAAATCCACCAATTCACATCGGATTCAAGCCTAAGTTTTCTAAAAACTTCCGAAATACGCTTTTGATGAAAAACCCAACCAAACCACGTCCGAATGATCTGAAATTTGGCACACACATCCCAAATGACATAAAAAGCTACATCAACTCTCGGAATTCCATTCTAACCCCCGAATCAAAATCTCACCTTCCAACCGAAAATTGCCAAAATATCAACTTTGCCAATTCAAGCCTAATTCTACTTCAGACCTCCAAATCAAATTCTGATCACACTCCTAAGTTATAAATCACTTCCCGAAGCTAACTGAACCATCGGAACTCACATCCGAGCCCTCTACCACATAAGTCAACATCCGGTTGACTTTTCCAACTTAAACCTTCTTAAATGAGGCTAAGTGTCTCATTTCTTATCAAATCCACTCCAAATGCAAACTAATCAACTTGATTACATAAAACACGGATAATGAGGAATAAAGAAGCAGAAATGGGGGAAATGGAGCGGTAATTCATAAGACGACTGGCGGGGTCATCACAAACACTTTAGAAAATCCTCGCTCAGGACTTATTAACTCGGGCAGTGGAGAAACTCCTAGTGAATCTCGTGATGGAGGGTGAGGTAACCCAATTAATTCTGATTTACAAAATTTAGTACTAACTTTGCAGAAACAACTCAAGGAGCAAAGTGACCGCATCGAGCAAATACCTGGAGTGCCGCCTGTAATCAAAGGAATAGATATGGACAAATACTCACAACCACCTTGGAAGCCAAGGCTGCGTCTCTATCAATTTCGAAGAAATTCAAGATACCCGATATTCCAAAATATGATGGAACAACTGATCCAAGTGATCGCGTAACTGCATTCACAATCATAAAAGGCAACGACTTGACCAAGCAATAAATTGAATCAGTATTGGTCAAAAAATTCGGAGAAACACGCATTTAGGGAGCATTAACATGATATTCTTTTTTGTCTAAAAATTCTATAGATTCTTTTGCTGAACTTGCAGATTCATTTATCAAAGCACACTCGGGAGCTCAAAAAGTTAAAAAAGAATGGAGGACATTTTCAAAATAAAGCAAGGAGATACGGAGCTACTCAGGGAATTCGTAGATAGATTCCAGCGTGAGAGGATGATGTTGCCACATGTAACTGATAACTGGGCAGCTATGACATTTTCCAGTAATCAAAATGAAAAAAGTTCAGCAGCCACGAAGAGACTCAACGAAAGTTTATGAGAATCCCCAGCAACAACTTGGAATGATGTTTATAACAAATACAACACAAATCTATGTATAGAAGAAGATACCATCATTCAATCTCGAAGGGATAAAAGGGTAAGTTCAAGGTGAGATGAAACTAAAAAAAGGTCCGGTAAAAATAGGTAAGAGCCTTACATAGGACCAGTGGGAAGAGACTCTCGATCAAAATAGGAAAACCCAAGGTACGATCATAGATCAAGAGATAGAGAGCCAAGTTCATCATCAAGGTTAAAAAAAGAACGAAACTCGCGAGAGATGCGAGATGATGACAAAAGCTCGAAGGCAAAGATCAGCGGTTATAGTTTTAATGTTAGCTCCGAGTTGGTGGCTATTTTAAGGAGCATGGGAGACAAAGTACGTTGGCCAAAAGAAATGAGGTCAAACCCGAATAGGCAAAATCCTAATTTTTGGTGCGAGTTTCACAACGATCATTGTCACAAAACAGCGAATTGTAGATTGTTGTAAGGTAAAGTAGAACATTTATTGAAACAAGGATATTTAACTGAATTGTTTAGTGAAAAGGGAAAGCAGTCATATATGAAGAATAGGCAGGAGCCCCCAAAACCTCCTTCACCAAAAAGGACAGTTAATGTCATAAGTAGAGGAGAAGAGATCAATGGTATAACATATACGACAATGAGGAAGGTGTCAAAAATAACAGTTACACACAGGAAGTGAGTTTGACAAGTTTTGGAAGAAAATAATATTACACTTGATAATGCTGATTCAGATAGCGTGCTAATCCTGCATAATGATGCACTGGTAATATCTTTACTTATACATGACACTAATGTAAAATGAGTTTTGATTGATCCAGGTAGTTCCGTAAATATCATTCTATTAAGAGTGATAAATGAAATGCAAGATGATGACAAGCTGATACCCAAGGCACACACCTTTTCTGGCTTTGAAAACTCGAGTATCGTAATAAAAGGGGAGATAATACTCATGATATTCACAGAAGAAATGGTCAAAGATACAAAGTTTCAGGTGGTAGAAATGGATATGGATTACAATATGATTCTCGGTAGACCATGGATTCACAAAATGGATGTTGTTTCATCTACCTTGCACCAAGTTATCAAGTTAACATCACAATGGGGAATACGACAAATCTGCAGTGACCAACAAGCTTCACGAAGCATTAATTTTGTGGCAGATTCAAACGTAGAAAAATAACAAACACATGACTCAGTTGAAGATGCAGCAACACGAACCTCAACTAAAGATGGTCAAACAAATGTAGATTCAAGGCTCGATACTATTCAAGAACTAGAAGAAAATGAAAATATCAAAACAACGATCGAAGAACTGGAAGCTATGGTTCTATTTGTACATTGTCCAGACAAAAAAGTCTACATTGGAACCAACCTCAGCCCAGAAATAAAATGTGAGTTGATTGAATTTTTAAAGGCTAATGACGATAGTTTTGCTTGGTCCCATTTAGATATGACAGGTATGTCGCGCCAACTTTTTCTCGCGAAATCGGGTTTATGACATTTGAAAGACAACTCGTTCCCTTTTGGGAACTGTGTTTAAGAGAATTGAAGAGTCCCCACCTAATTCATTAAGTGCATTAGGACACTAAGAACGGTTTTTGTTTGGTTAATCAGAGATAGGGTAAGGGCTTGAAATTATTCCGAGGGGAAGGTGTTAGGCACCCCTCAAAATCCACTAGTGTGGTTCCCGACCAAGCTATGGTTGTGACTTTGAGTAAAAATAACATGTAAGCAAGTAAGAATTTCAAATAATAGGGGATTTCACATAATGGTTACAAATTTGATGAAGTTAAAAGAAACGGAAGGAAAACATGAATTTTGAGGAAGAAAACAGTTTGAAATTTGAAAATAAACAATGAAATAAACAAGTAAAAGAGAAGGGGGCTCCTAGGTATGTAAATAATATGGATCACCTCCACAACACCCGGTAACCACTTATACACGTGGTGTTACGTGGTCATCATATCCATATCTAGCTTTAGGAGCTTAGCTATGGCCATCTCTGACTCCAGACTGGATTCTCTTCCAAGCCTTCTCATTTCTAGGGTTTCATAGAGAACCTAAAGCT
This sequence comes from Nicotiana glauca, assembly GCA_026770625.1. NCBI lineage: Eukaryota > Viridiplantae > Streptophyta > Magnoliopsida > Solanales > Solanaceae > Nicotiana > Nicotiana glauca. The sequence continues at coordinate 107,951 of MU707816.1, forward strand.
ATTCGAGGTTTTTCTCTGGTTGTTTTCTTAGATCTATGCTACATCTGTGTTATATTCGACATTTTAAGGGTTTCCCCAATTTTCTTTTTAAAATCATTTGATTTTCAAATTAGGGTTTCTGAAAAGTTTCTGATTCTTTCTTATCTTTTCTTTATGTGTGTTTGTCTGTGTTTATCTCGTATATTTTCTTCTCTACTACGCATGTACTTGATCTTCTACTTTTCTTTTTATTTAAGCATGATCCTTCTGTGCTTTGCATTTTTACTGTGCCTTTAGACTAAGCTCGCATGATTATCTTTGCTATGCTTCCTACATGATTTCTATTGTATGTGTCTCCTACTGGGTTCTTTATGTTTGCTTGCTTCACCTGATTTTACCGAGTTCTTCCTAAACATGCTTCATCTACTGTTTCCTAAGTTTATACATCACCTCTTTTCTTTTCTAAAACTTGCTTAAGTTCCGAGTCTTCTTTAAAACATGTTCTTTATGCTTTTTCATTCTGTTGCTTCAAACCTACTACTGTGTCTGTGTGTTTGCTCATGAGGCTCTGAAAGAGACCTCTGAGTCTATTTCAATGGTTTGCCTTCTCCTCTATGTATCATACTCGGATTAAAACCCTAGGGTTTGGGTCTTTGCAAGTTTGACTCTAGGGTTCTGCTCTAAAAGACCCTGGGCTCTCGAACTCATGCAGAGTTTACAATCAATTTGGAATTTCCTATTTATGAATTAAAACCTCTTATGACCGTCTCTTTGTTTGATACTAGCATGCTTATATACGAGGGTTTTTCTTCTGAATTAATTCTTTAGCTTGTGATTGATTTCAATCTCCTTTTACTAAGTCTTGATTGATTTTTGTTACTGATTTTTACAACTTAACCTCTTTTCCCTTTTTCCTTACTAAGTTCATTCAAAGGCTTTTAAATTTCTGGCTGTTTGATTACTGTGTTTTCCTTATTCTCTCAAAACCGTGTACTATAGGCTTCTTACCTTAAATAGACTATATGAACTTACCCCTATTATGCTACTCTGAAAAGGTTTTCATTACTTTCCTTTCCTTATTACTAATCCCCGTTTGAAATCAAATCCCTTCGACTAAGGGAGATCCTCTTTGATTGACTAAAATTTTATTTCCTTGCCTTTTGGTTTACTCGTTTCTGCACTATAAAAAGAGAGTTCTTTCTGCACCTATTAAGAATACACTTCACACTTCAAAAGAATTACACACACTCGACACAGACACCTCTGTCTTTGAAATATACTATACTCTCTCTACTATTACTCTCTACCTTCTCTACTACTACTGAGCTTTCCTCTCCTTTCTCTCCTACAGTTTGAATATTTCTGGAGTTCCTCAGAATTCCCAAGTGCTTGCTGAAATTTGAGTTGCTCTTGTTAATTCTTTCTGGCTATTTATTTGCTATTGTTTCTCTGCTGTACTAGAACTTAAAACTGGTATGTATTTCTAATTTAAATAACACTCTCCTATTATGTGTTTACTTTTCCTCTTCTACACTTCTTTAACTATGTGTTTATTTATGCTTCCTGCACTATGCAATTACATTCAAGTTTGTTATACCCTTTCTTTATGATTTGCACCTTCAGTATGCTATGCTCTCCTGTCTCTCTTTAATATGTTTTCATGCAAATCCCTTCCCTCTATTCCCTTTTGCGTGTTAGTACGGTTCTGAATCATGGCAACATCTTATATTACTGTCCATGATCTAGAACCAGACTATCCTGAGTCTCTACTCAAATGCTTTCCCATTTCCTCTCCCCTTTATGTGTTGAGCTTTAACTTGGGCTTGGCAGTGTCCTAATCACCACTCATACCCTAAGTTTGACTCACCAGAGTCTGCTCCTATTTGTTTGACTTAAGCAGGGGATTAGAGGTGTGCAAGCCTATGCCATGGCTGGGCATGACCACACTCTGCTATGGTTCTTCTCTCACTTTGCACTCCTTCCTAGTTTCCTAAGTTCTACCCCCATTTTGGTAAGCCATGCTTTGGGACCCTAGAGTTCCCTCTGAACTTGGATGCCTGAGGGCTGGTAATTCCACACTTGCACCATTCTGTTATAATATTTATTATTCAGAGTGTAAGCATTGCCTGAGGTCCTGGAGGCTCCTTGGAACTTTGAAACACTCTGAGTAAGAGAGGGCTTTGGAATCTGGAATCTGGATTTGGTGAAACACAAACTATTGGATGTTGAGATTGAATTAGGCTGCTTGGATCTAGCTGTAGGCTGTGATGTTTTTTTTAATTGTTTTCTTTCTTTCTTCTAATTCTGTGATAACCTTGTAAAAAGAACTCGGAAAAATATTAGTAAAGGGTGTGGGAGGGGTTTACTTTACTGCAAAAGTGTAGACACCATGCCCATAGGACCAATGTTGTTATTCAGTCATTTAGAGATCATGTCTATAGGCTTTTGCATTCTTTTCAATCATTTAGAAATTATGTCTATAGGATTTAATGTTCAACCATGCCGCAAATTAGTAGATATCCAGTCTATAGGATCTAATAATCAAACAACGAATTGCATATAGAAATCATGCCTATAGGAAATGCTTAAACGCTTGGCAAACTGTAGGTTAATATTCATTTCGTAACCAGTTTAATCACAAAAATGTTTCTTTAATCAGGACATAGAAAATCTGCTTATCGGGTTTAATGCTTTATCATCTTGCAAATCATTAGAAACCCTGTCTATAGGACTTAATATTCATGTAAGAAGTTGCATTAGAAATCATGTCTATAGGAAATGCATACGCGTTAGCCAAAACTATAGGATAACCAAACCTGCCATCCATTTACCCACTCTGTAATAAGTTCTAAAACCCAAAACAAGTCTGTCTCGCTTAATCTGTTTGAGTAATAATAACTGGGTAACGGGTTTTAACGCTTCAGTGTCGCGTTTTCAATATAAAACTCTTATGAGCCTTCATTGCTTTTAAAATTTCTGCAAATCAATCCGAAGCAATTCTTGTAAATTTTCTGCTCATCTCTTGAAGCTATCTTCCAAACAGTTCTTTAATTCACTCTTTCTTTTAAGGTGTTTTGCATTTTTTAACTCTCCTGCATTTTCACTCAAACAAATCTTCAGATTCCAAAGTCATTTCTAAACTTTTGCGATTTTCAGCTTCCTATTTAAATTCTTATGCATTAGGCTCTTGTCTGAAACCAGTGTTTTCTGAATAATTTGTTTAAAATACTTCAATCTCTGACAACTGGATTCGAGTTTCCTAATGCAGACTTTTTATCTAATTCTATGTGTTAAACTAGTCCGTCAGCCGCTTAAGTTTAATTGAAAGACCAAACCAGTATGTGAAAGGCATGCTAAACTATATACTATATGACTTACGGGGTTTTATGTGAGCCTTGCATGTTTGTTTGTCAATCCCCTTATTTGCTATTTGTTTTGGTTGTCGCTACTAGCATTTTGTCCTTTTAAAATC
>MU707816.1:126908-216679 GCA_026770625.1 Nicotiana glauca
CCTGTCCGAAACAAGAACAAAGGAAAGATGGAAAACACAAGTGCTAGATAGGAGATTGAAAGGGAGGAAACTTCTCAGGGTACACCAATTGCTAACGGAACTGCTACTCATCTTGAACAAAAATTGCTGAAATTCCAGGAAGAGTTGGACCAAGTTCGAAACTTGGCAAGCCTATCATTCTCTCTTGCTGCTCCTGATAACAACACCCAAAACTCTGCACCTCCACAAAACACCCCGCAACCACAAATACAGCCTACCCATGCTCAAACCTGCTACACATGCAACAACGCTCCACTGCTCATTCCCGAGCCACCAAATACCACAAACGACCACCTCCATAACACTCCTATCTTTATGGAAACTATGCCGCACTACACCCAACTGATCTCAAATGTGCCTGAGTCGGATGACAATGACTCCCTCATCAGGAACTTAGCAGCTGAGCTCAAGAAGTTAACTAGCCGGGTCCAGGGTGTCGAAGGTAGCAAAGGCATTGAAGGACTGAACTATGAAGACTTGTGCATTCAAGCAGATGTTGAACTTTCGAAGGGGTACAAACCTCCCAAGTTCGAAATGTTTGATGGAACCGGAGATCCCGTAGTCCACCTAAGGACCTATTGCGACAAGTTAGTTAGGGTTGGGAGAGATGAGAAAATTCGCATGAAGCTCTTCATGAGGAGTTTGAATGGAGATGCACTATCCTGGTGTATCAGTCAGGACCCAGGAACTGGACAAGTTGGGTGAGCATGGCATCAGACTTCATGGATAGATTCTGGTTCAACACTGAAAACGCACCGGATGTGTTCTACATACAGAATTTGAAGAAAAATCCCACCGAAATATTCCGCGAGTATGCTACTCGTTGGAGGTCAGAAGTTGCAAAGGTCAGGCCAGCCCTAGAAGAAGAGAAAATGAATAGGTTCTTCGTCCGGGTTCGGGACCCCCAATATTACGAGAGGTTGATGTTGATCGAGGGTCAGAGATTCTCGGATATCATCAGACTTGGACAAAGAATTGAGGAGGGCATAAAAAAAAGTATGGTCACAAATCTTGAAGAATTGCAAGCCACCAATAAGGCTTTGCAAACTGGTGGCACATCCAAGAAAAAAGATGTGAGTGTCGTGATGGTCGTACAGGGAGCCAAGTCACCACCAAAATAACACACTTACCCGTTACCTTCACTTACATATCAGCCTATCCCGAATTACCAAGCACCTGCACCCTCCTTTCCACCTCCCGTTTACCAATCCTCTCCACCCCTCACATATCAACCCACTTCACCTAGATATTCTCAACCAGCACTTGTTTACCAAGTTTACAACGCTCAACCCCCTCATTACCAATCGCCACCCACCCACCAAAATTTCCCGAGACCCTGACCAAATTTTGACCGCAAACCTCCCAAACAATACACAGTCATCGCTAAACCAATTGACCAGCTATATGAAAGGCTTAAAGCCACTGGTTATGTCACTCCTATCCCAGCCAAAGCTTCAGAAAATCCCTCCCAGTGGGTCAACCCCAACAAGACCTGTGTGTATTACTCCAGCATAAAGGGGCATACCCTTGACGAGTGCCGTTCATTGAAAGACAAGATTCAAACCTTGATCGACAATAAGGTCATTGTAGCAAAGGAGCCCGCTCCTAACGTTCGAAACAACCCCCTGCCTGACCATAAAGGTGGAGACATTCATATGATTGAGATCGAGAATGATTCGGACCCCAAAGGATCGATAGGTTTGATTGCTGAAGGGGATGAACCGAAGAAGCCAGTAGTTACCCTTAACCCAATCGTTGTACAGAATCAGCCCTCCAAGGACGACGAAGTAAATATGTCTATACCTCTTGAATTTGAAGTACCTTCATTTGCAAAGACCCCTGTGCCAATCGAGGTTGATTTTGGAGTTCCGAAGGCACCTAACCCTTTGAAGTTGCTGTGATACCACCAAAGGTGCATATTCCGGTGGAAATGACTGACATAACACCATTCCGCTCGAATGTTGTACCATGGGATTACAATATCGAAGCTAGGAGGAAAGGAAAGACCAGGATAGGAGAAACAATTTCCGCGCGAGGAATGACTAGAATAGGGAGGGTCTACACCCCATAGCACCTAGACGAGTCCGGTAAGCAAGCCCCGGGACGTCCTATTGAAACAGGACCCGATGATCTTTGGAGGAAAATACAGGCTAAAGAGTACTCAATCACTGAACAGTTGAATAAAACACCAGCACAAATATCTATCCTGGCTCTTCTATAGAGTTCAGACGTTCACAAGAATGCCTTAATGAAGATGCTAAGCGAAGCCTATATGCCTAGCAATATAATCGGGGGTGAAATGGCGAATATGGTGGGGCAAGTGCTAGAGAGCCATAAAATAACTTTCCATGAAGATGAGTTGCCACCAGAAGGTCTGAGCCACAATAAGGCACTGCACATCACCGTGCAATGCGAAGATTATTTCATCACTAGAGTCCTGATTGATGGGGGATCGAGCCTTAACATTTGTCCGCTTGTAACTCTCAGAAGTCTGGAGAAAGGCTTACACGATATTAAAGATAGGGATATCAATGTCAAAGCCTTTGATGGGTCTCAGAGATCCACTATTGGAGAAATCAGCCTATGCTTGCAAATGGGGCCAACCTGGTTCGACGTCGATTTCCAAGTAATAGATGTCCCGGCATCCTACAACTTGCTGTTAGGACGCCCCTGGATCCACGCTGCTGGAGTCGTAGCCTCGACCCTACATCAAGCGGTAAAGTTCGAATGAAACCACCAAGAAGTGATCATTCATGGCGATGGTAGTAACCCCATATATAGTTGCCAGACTATCCCAATGATCGCGGGAAGAAGGAGAATAGGCGGAGAAACATACCACCACATCGAAAGGGTCAACACTGTAGACAAGGACAAGTGGTGGGACAAGAAGATTGAACGTATCCTGAATTGACATGGGTATGAGCCTGGAAAGGGACTTGGCAAAAATCTTCAAGGGATCACTAAGCCCATCAAACTAAAGAAGCATGGCACTACCTTTGGCTTAGGGTATGATTATACTTGGAAAGAATTCCAGAACTGGTCGCCACCATGGCGCGGCCTCTACTATCCATTGGAGTTTCCGATACCCAGCCTGGATTAGACCTTCCAGCCAGCAGATATTATATATGGGTTCGAAGAGGACGAAACATTGGCAGCCATGAAGAATTTGTTCCTAGAGGATGATGATGTGAACTGTTGTGTTCTTTTTGAGGAGGAGGGGGATGAAGGCCCTTCCATACAAGCTGTGAACAGAGGAGACTGCCTTAGCAACTGGTCAATTAGGACTGTCAGGGCCTGGAAAGCTTTGGGGTAGCAAGGCTAAACAAAAGCACCATACATCGCATTTTTAGCTTACTTTACTAGCTGATTTTCTTTCCGCATTATCTTTTATTTCGAAAAGAGCTCCGATGTTTCAAACTATTATGGATTTAATCAAAGCATTTCAGTTTATCATATATATCTTGCTTATTATTTTCTCTATCATTTACTCTATTTTATATAGCATTACTATCACTTATCTTGACGATAAACCAACGACTGTGACTTGCAACAAAAAAATGCAACAAAAAGATGTAGACTCAGAAGAAGATGAGATACCCGAAGAGGTCGTCAGAGAAGTTGAGAATTTTGATAATAGACCTAAGTCCAACCTGGAAGAAACTAAGGTCATTAATTTGGGAGATACAGATAATGTCAAGGAAACCCGCATTAGTGTTTACTTGTCGCCGTCAGAGAAAGAGAAATATACGGAATTTTTAAGGGAGTATGAGGACATATTTGCCTGTTCATATGATGATATGACTGGCCTCATCACGTCCATTGTAGCTCACAGACTGCCAACAGACCCGACTTGTCCTCCAGTAAAACAGAAGCTCAGGAAATTCAAACTCGACATGAGTCTGAAAATCAAAGAAAAGGTTACTAAGCAAGTCAAAGCCAAAGTTCTCAGGGTAGTGGAATATCCAACATGGTTAGCCAACATTGTGCCAGTACCAAAGAAGGATGGGAAGGTCAGAATTTGTGTCGACTACCTGGATCTCAACCGGGACAGTCCCAAAGATGACTTCCCTTTGCCAAACATACACATCCTTATCGACAACTGCGCCAAGCACGAGTTGCAGTCCTTTGTTGATTGTTTCGCCGCGTATCATTAGATATGGATGGATGAGGAGGATGCAGAGAAAATGGCTTTCATCACACCGTGGGGAATGTATTGCTACAAAATGATGCCATTCGGATTAAAGAATGCTGGCCACCTACATGAGAGCCATGACTACTATATTTCATGACATGATGCACAAGGAGATCGAGGTGTATGTGGATGGTGTCAGCATCAAATCCAAGAAAGTCATTGATCATATGGAAGATCTGAGGAAATTCTTCAATAGATTGAGAAGGTACAATTTGAAACTGAATCCCACCAAGTGTGCATTCGAGGTTCCTGCCAGAAAATTGCTGGGTTTCATCGTGAGTCGTCGAGGAATAGAATTGCACCCATCAAAGATCAAAGCCATCCAAGAATTGCCACCGCAAAAAAAAGAAGAAGGACGTGATAAGTTTCTTAGGGAGACTCAACTATATCAGCCGGTTCATAGCTCAGTCCACAGTCATTTGTGAACCCATCTTTAAAATGTTAAAGAAAGACGCTGCTACTAGATGGACCGACGATTGTCAAAAACCTTCGACAGAATCAAGGAATACATGTCAACGCGACCAGTCTTGGTTCCGCCCGATCCAGGAAGGCCTTTATTTCTTTATCTCGCAGTTTTGGATGGAGAATTCGGTTGTGTTTTGGGACAACATGATGAAACAGGAAGAAAGGAGCAGGCCATCTACTATCTTAGTAAGAAATTTACCCCGTACGAGGCCCGATATTCCTTATTAGAACGCACTTGTTGTGCTCTGACTTGGGAAGCCCAGAAATTGAGGTATTATTTCTGTGCCTACACTACCTATCTCATATCCAGGATGGACCCGTTGAAGTATATCTTCCAAAAGCCCATGCCCATCGGCAAACTCGCCAAGTGGAAAACCTTGTTAAGTGAATTCGACATTGTTTACGTGACTCAGAAAGCAGTTAAGGTCCAAGCCATAGCAGATCACCTTGCCGAGAATCCTGTTGGCGGAGAATACAAACCCCTGAAAACGTATTTTCCCGATGAAGAAACGTCCTTTGTAGGAGAAGATATTGCAGAATCCTACGATGGTTGGAAGTTGTTTTTTGATGGAGCCGCAAATTTCAAAGGAGTTGGCATAGGACCAGTCCTGGTATCAGAAACCGGCCAGCATTACCCGGTATCTGCCAAACTCAAATTCCCTTGCACAAATAATATGGTCGAATATGAAGCTTGCATGATGGCCATTGACATGAACATTCAAGAGTTGCTAGTGATCGGGGACTCAGACCTGCTCATATATCAAGTTCGAGAAGAATGGGCAACCAAAAACTCCAAAATACTTCCCTATTTGCATCACATACAGGAGTTAAGGAAAAGATTCACAAAGACGGAATTTCAGCATGTCCCCAGGGTCCAGAACGAGTTCACTGACGCATTAGCCACTTTATCATCCATGATCCAGCATCCAGATACGAATTTCATTGATCTCATCCCAGTGAGGATTTATGATCAGCCAGCGTATTGTGCTCCCGTTGAGGAAGAAGCTGACGGAAAACCATGGTTCCACGACATCGAAGAGTACTTGACAACATGAAAGTATCCAGAACTTGCTAACACTACTCAAAAGCACACACTTCGGAGATTATCTAACAACTTCTTTCACAGTGGAGGAATCCTATATAGGAGGACTCCCGATTTGGGCTTGCTAAGGTGTGTCGGAGCAAAAGAAGCATCCAGACTATTGGACAAAGTGCACGCGGGGACGTGCAGACCACACATGAATGGTTTTGTCTTAGCAAAGAAGATACTACGAGCAGGGTATTTTTGGATGACTATGGAAAGAGATTGTATCCAATATATTCGCAAATGCCATCGTTGTCGAATACATGCAGACATGATAAAGGTGCCTCCGAACGAGCTTACTGCAACAAGCTCACCATGGCCATTTGCCGCCTGGGGGGTGGATGTCATCGGACCTATCGAGCCCGCTGCATCAAAAGGGCATAGATTTATCCTGGTGGCAATTGATTACTTTACTAAATGGGTTGAAGCAGCATCGAACAAGGCAGTGACAAAGAAAGTTGTGGCAGATTTCGTCCGTGATCGTATTGTTTGCCGATTCGGAATTCCAGAATCAATCATCACTAATAACGGTTCCAATCTCAACAGTGACCTAATGAAAGCAATGTGCGAGGCACTCAAGATGAAACACAAGAACTCTACAGCCTACAGGCCTCATATGAATGGAGCTGTGGAGACAGCCAATAAGAATATCAAGAAGATATTAAGGAAGATGGTCCAAAGCCACAAAAAATTGCATGAGAAGTTAGCATTTGCTTTGATGGGATACCGCACCACAGTCCGCACATCGACCGGAGCAACTCCCTACAGGTTGGTTTATGGTACACAAGCGGTCATGCCTGCCGAGGTAGAAATTCCCTCCTTGAGGATCATACAAGAAGCAGAGTTGGATGACGCAGAATGGATAAAAGGTTGCTACGAGCAGTTAGCCCTTATAGATGGGAAAAGAATGAATGCAGTCTGCCACGGTCAGTTGTATCAGAACAGAATGTCCAGAGCCTTCAATAAAAGAGTTAAGCCAAGAAAGTTTACATCAGGGCAGCTGGTGTTGAAGAAAATATTCCCACATCAAGATAAAGACAAGGGGAAATTCTCTCCCAACTGGCAAGGTTCATACATGGTTCACCGGGTTCTAACTGGAGGAGCCCTTATTCTTGCAGAAATGAACGGAGAGGTTTGGCCAAAGCCAATCAATTCAGATGCGGTGAAACGATAATATGTGTGACCATCTATGATTTTTTTGTTTCTATAATATAATTTGAACTACGCCTGACCTGATTACCGTTTAAAAGGGGATACGTAGGCAGCCCTATGGGTTCGGTCATAATTTAATAGAAATCTTCATTTCCCCCCTATTATTGGAACTGGGGCAGAATTTTGAGGAGGACCCTCAAAATTCCGAAGTCAGCCTTCAGCCACTCATCGCCAAGGATGTCACCTCAGTGGACTGGGGCAGAATTTTGAGGAGGACCCTCAAAATTCCGAAGTTGATTGTTGTATTTGTTCAGTGCAGCCGTTAGAAGTGCCAGCCCAGTAAACAGGGGCAGAATTTTGAGAAGGACCCTCAAAATTCTGAAGCAAGAGAGGTTGCGATGCTTTGAACCACGTTGCAGTCATTGGTTCATTCAAACAAAACTATTTTTCTACTTACGTTATATTTGTTAAATCATGCATAATTATGATAGCTGTTGTTTAGCAACGCTACCCCAATGATGCACGCAACGCCGGAAGCCACGGGAAAACGAACTAACCTTTCCCCTTTGCAAACTCATGATTCTCTTTGGATGCAGGCACCCCGAGTCACAAACATGTTACGTAATCACATTGGACCGCCGCGCCTATTCGCATTTCGCTATCCGCACGCGATATTCCCCAGCAGACGCAATATCACAATCAGTTACTAGCAATCAGCTAAGAATTTTTTATTACCATCTGCATTTCCTTCATTGCATAAGGCTACCTTTCTGCCTTCCGAGACTAAGCGTTGTCTCCATCTGCATTCCTTGTATTGCATAAGGCTACCTTTCTGCCTTCCGAGACTAAGCGTTGTCTCCATCTGCATTCCTTGTATTGCATAAGGCTACCTTTTTGCCTTCCGAGACTAAGTTTGTCTCCATCTGCATTCCTTGCATTGAATAAGGCTACCTTTCTGTCTTTCGAGACTAAGCGTTGTCTCCATCTGCATTCCTTGCATTGCATAAGGCTACCTTTCTGCCTTCCGAGACTAACCGTTGTCTCCATCTACATTTCCTTGCATTGCATTGAGGGCAAATACATAAAGGTTGTTTAAGGACATGGTCTTTGAAATACACGGTTGTACAATTTAAGGAAAGAAGATCAATTAACAGCCAAGAAATCTGAGGCCAGATATTTTGTTTGAATGAACCAAGTCAGAAAGATGGGAAAGATTTTTACCTAAGTTGAGTCACATAGGAAAAGATGGAAAGTAATCAATCAAGCTATATTCAGATGGAAGTTTACACTAATTGCAAATTTGAAAACCATTTAGAGGAAAATTCATCATATATAAGGAGCATGTGAGCATGAAAGAAAACTGTCGTGTAATCCAGTAGAAAAGTCCAGTAACAGAGTTTAGAAGAGATTATCAAAAAGTCAGAATCATATGAAACTCCGAAATTGACCAAAAAGAGTTGAGGGTTTTGAAATAAGAACCCTAGTTCAGGAAAATCACAAGGAGAGAGGAAGCAATTAAATCAAACATGTATAGAGGTTTCAGAAAAGAACTGAAGCTTCTACCATGCTTCCTCCAGCAACAGAACTCATGAGACATGATAGCAAAGCAACATGCAATCACAGTAGAAGGATTCAAAGAACGTAATGGCAAATACTGATAAGAACATAAGAAGCATTCCTAAAAGGATATTTCAGGAGATCTTTAACATGGCTCAGTAGCAGGCAAACAAAGAAAGTTAAAACTCAGTAGGAAAATGCAGCAGAAGAACACAAGAACACCGAAAAAGTATAGCAGACAAGCATATAGGAAAACCAGTAAGATGAACATACAAGAACATGGTAGAGAATACAGTAGGAAAGTCTACGATACCATAGTATAGGAAAATACGGTGAGAAAAACACATAAAAGATGATACAAGAACACAGTAGGGGCAAACACACGAATAACAAAAGAAAAAAATAATAAAAACACTAAAAACAGAAAACCTTAGATCGAAAAGAAGAAGTTTTGAAAGCAAAGCTAGGGAAATCGTTTGAAAACTCAAGTAGAGCATAGATACACAACAAATCCAGAAAATCGGAGAGAACCTCGAAGGGTTAGGGTTTCAGAAAAACCCTAGAATGAGAAAGGCTTTGAAAAGGTCACTGATCTGAGTCGGAGAGGTCAGAAACAGGCTCAAAACACCATGGTACACTGGAGCAAGGCCGAAGATGGCCATGCAGCCTTGAATTGGCAGAGGTCTGGGTGAGAACCTTCGAGGTCAGACCTCGAATATTCAGGCATAAAGTGTATAATAGCAAAGGGAGGTGAGTATAGGACCATCACAACTTGGGAAGTGTTACAATATGAGAATTTAAGAAGAAACTAAAGCTAAAACTAAGCTAAGCTAAGAAAAAGGAAATAACAAATTTCATTCATAGCCTCTGAAAATGGCAAACTCGGTACATATAGAGGAAGGAAAACTAGGGGTCAAAGTGAAATAAAATAACTACTTATAGGACTCAAATATAAAATGTAATAACTTATAGGTAAATAACAAGCTCAACTCACATATACACTTCCAACAACCTAGAGTACTACTTCCTGCAGCTACTCTATGTCTAATTCGTATCAGCAAGCCATGGTTTCCAGTGGGTTTCACGGTGGAGGTGGTAGGAGGCGATTAGGGTTCCAGAAATGTTCGAGAGAGTTTGAGAGAAAGGGGTGTTTAGAGGCGGCCGATTAAGTGAAAATGATTTAGGTTTGGGAAATTAAAAAGGAATGGAGGCATCGTGGTCGTTGATCATTTTGGTCAACGGCCTGAATTTATTGGGAAGCCGAGGGGGTTGGATCAAATGGGTCAGGTAATTTAGGAATTGGGCTGGTCCAATTGAGATTCAAAGTGGGTAAATTGGGGGGGGGGGGTTATTTGGGCTACAATTGAAATGAAATAGGACTAGTATTTAAATAGCCACGTTTTCCCTTTTTATTTTATAAAAATAGCAAAATGATTTCTGAAAACAAATTAAAAGTGCTAAATTAATTAATAATATATAAATATTAGATTAAAAATATGGGAATCGAATTTGTAATTATAAACGTAATTAATTCTTAAAATAGGCTAATATTACAATTATATGCAATTTAACTTAAAAATACTAAATAAATTTGTACAGATGTGTAAAAAATTATCTTAGCTATATTTTTGGGATAAATATGAGACTAAAATATGTTAATCACTAAAATGATAATTTGATGAATAATTATTGATTTTATACTACTAAAATAGGGCGATAAATTAATTTAAAAATCTTTTAAAAGTTAGGAAAAATACTAAAATATTGGACACACTTATCTATATATATATATATATATATATATGTTATTTTGAAAGGTATTTTGCATGTAAAAATATACAAAAAAAATTGGGTATAAACAAGGTATACCGCCGGAGGTAATGACCCACAAATTAAATTAAGATCCATCATACACACATGTCAAACAAAAGAAAGGAAGCAAGGCTCATTAAAGAACTAGGTAATTCAAGATGATGTGAAAAACCTTTTAAAAATCGAATCCATCCGCGAGGTAAAGTGCCCAAATTGTTGGCTAATATTGTTGTAGTACCTAAAAAGAATGGTAAGTGGCGAGTTTGTGTAGATTATGCCGATCTTAATAAAGCTTTCCATAAAGATTCTTTTTCATTACCGCACATAGATCAACTAATTGATGCTTCTGTAGGGCATGAACTGTTAAGTTTTTAGATGCCTATTCAGGATATAATCAGATTAAAATGGATCCTCTAGATGAAGAAAAAACTTCTTTCATCATTGTCAGGGGGACTTACTGTTAGAAAAGTCATGTTATTCGATTTAAAAAATGATGGGGCCACATACCAAAGGCTAGTCACCAAAATATTCCAAGAACACCTAGGAAAAACCATATAAGTGTATATAGATGATATGTTGACCATATTCAACACTTGACTAATACATTTCAGATTCTTCGCAAATTTAAAATGAAGTTAAATCCTGAGAAATTTGCATTTAGCGTCTCATCAGGTTAGTTCTTGGGATTTCTTGTTTCTAACCATGGCATTGAAGTAAATCTTGCATAGATTAAAGCTATTGGAGAAATTATGGATATACTCACAAGAAAAAAAAAAGAAGTACAAAGGCTGACAGGAAGAATTGCAGCCTTGGGCAGGTTTATTTCCAAACCATCAGAAAAGTGCTTCAAATTCTTTTCACCTTTAAAAAAGCAAAACCAATTTGAATGATCTGAAGAATGTCAACAAGCGTTTAAAAATTTAAAGACGTACCTGTCAAATCCACCATTGTTAGCCAAACCGAAAGATGGGAAGAAATTGCTAGTCTACCTTACAGTTTCAGAAGTTGCGGTGAGTATCGTGTTAGTTCGAGAAGATCAAGGTAAATAATCACCGATTTATTATATTAGCAAATCTTTGCTAGATGTTGATACTCGGTATCCTCATTTAGAGAAACTTTCATTAGCTTTGATTATGGCATCTAGGAAACTAAGACCTTATTTCCAGTGTCATCCTATTTTTGTGGTAACCACCTACCCCTTATGTTGCATAAACAAGAGTTATCGGGTAGATTAGCCAAGTGGGCTATAGAATTAAGTGAATATGACATTACATATCAACCTAGTATAGCAATAAAGTCACAGGTTTTAGCAGATTTTGTGGCAAATTTTAGTCAAGGGATACAGTTGGAAGCAGAAAAAGAACCACAAGTATTTAACGGATCTAATCCATGTACATGGACCTTATTTACTGATTGTTCATCAAATGTAAGAGAAATAGGTCTAGGCGTTGTTTTGGTACAACCTATGGGAGAAACTATACTACAAGCCACAAAATGTCATCCTATTACTAATAATGAGGCAAAATATGAAGCCGTGATTGCAGGTTTAAAATTGGCACGAGAACTCGGAATAGAGCAAGTCGTAATCAAAAGCGATTCACAGCTCGTAGTTAACCAAATGCTGGGGACTTATATAGCTAAAGAGGAAAGGATGCAATAGTACTTGAAAAAGGTACGGGATTTAGTCAGGAAATTCTAAACTTGGAAAGTCATGCAGATTCCAAGAGAAGAAAATGGCGAGGCTGACGCTTTAGCTAATCTCGCATTCGCTGCAGAAGTAATAAATGAAAAAAATGCTTCCGTGATACATTTATTTCATTTAATGCTTGATCAAGATAAAAACGAGGTAAATTACAATAATTTAACTAAGTATTGGACAAATGAAATTGTCAACTTTTTGTAGTATGGAATACTTCCTGAAGATAAGAAAAAGGCTTTGGCACTTCGCCAAAAGGGAGCCCGTTAGTGTTTAAATGAAGTCAATTTATATCAAAAGATGTTTGGTTTCCCTCTAGCAAGATGTCTCTGACCTTCTCAAATAGAATATGTGATGAAAGAAATACACGATGGACACTGTGGGAATCACGTTGGAGGAAGCTCTTTGGTTAAAACCATAATTAGAGTTGTCTATTACTAGCCAAAAATGGAAGAAGAAGCGGAAAATTTTGTGGCTAAGTGTGACAAATGCTAAAGATATGGAAACAACATGGATCGACCAGCCAAATTAATACATTCAGTTGTGGCACCATAGCCTTTTATGAAATGGGGGATGGATATCATAGGACTATTACCACAAGCTAAAGGTAAGTAAGATTTCTGTTAGTACTCACTGACTATTTTACTAAGTGGGTAGAAGCAGGAGCCTTCAAACAAGTACGAAAGAAAGAAGTCAGCAACTTCATCTTGCGTAACATCATATGTCGATTTGGGGGTAACAAAAGAGATCATGTGTGATAATGGCCCATAATTCATAGGTGCTCAAATCACAAAATTCTTCCAAAGTTGGCAAATTAAAAGGATTACCTCGACACCGTACCATCCAGTGGGCAATGGACAGGTTGAATCGACAAATAAAGTTATTATTAAAAATTTAAAGAAAAGGTTAGAAGAATCAAAGGGTAATTGGCTAGAGGTACTACCGGGAGACTTGTGGGCTTATCGAATAACAGCAAAAACATGTACGGGAGAAACACCATTTTCACTTGTATATGGAGCTGAACCCTTGATTTCAGTCGAAATAGGGGAGCCAAGAAAGAGATATACTCAATCTACTGAAGAGTCGAATGAAGAAGAGATGCGGGTAAACCTGGATTTACTTGAAGAAAGGAGGGAAACTGCACTAATAAGGATGGCATCACAAAAATAAGTTATTGAGCGGTATTACAATCGAAAAGCTCGTCTCAGATACTTCAAGAATGGGGACTATGTACTTAAGAAAGTTTTCCAATCCACGAGGGCAGCCAATGCAGGAAAGTTAAGTCCAACTTGGGAAGGTCCTTATTAGATTCATGGTATCGTAGGAAAAGGAGCATACGAGCTTGAAAAATTGGATGGCAAGATTCTACCTTCAAATTGGAATGTTGTTCATCTAAAGAGATACTACTTCTAAGGAAAGGATATACCAACGGGTAGGTATGCTCACTAATGATTTTTATTTTTGAATTATTAAAATTTGACTAACGATTTTAGATGATACGCAAAAAGCTAGACCAGGCTAAATGATGAATTAGGACCAAAGATACGTGGAAAAAAAATATAATTTCCGGTCTAGGGTTACAACTATTCTGATGGAAATTTAAATGGATTAAGCAGACTTCATATAAAATCGTACCTCTGAGTCCCATATATTTTTTCCTTTTCAGGAAAAGGACCGCTTGGAAGGAACAATTAAGTGCTCGATATTTCATACTTTAAAGCTCAAACACTTGGGGGACTATATAATATACATATGATATATGTATAATGAAGGCAAAGAAGGCTGAAATCAATTAAATTTCAAGCCAAGTCAAGCTTAAAATTCTACTAATCTAATATCAAGTTTAGGGCAAATTCACGAGCCAATAACACAAGCCTGATCAAAAAACCTGTGAAGAATACACTCGTGGATACAGATTTCAAAATCTTACGATGTTTGGGTTAAATGCAATATTTAGCCATGGGTCATAAAGAACCCCTTGGATTTTCTTTTTTGCAAATATGTTGTGTAGAAAACAGTTACGGAAGAGTAATAGAAGATATTTAAATGCATGTAAAATGTTATTTGCACTTGACAAAGTTCGAATGAAAACTTTTTCAAGAAATATGTGTGTTCATATTTCTTCCTTCGTATGTTTATACCATTATGAAGGTGAGACATCTTCTTCATTAATTGTCTTATATAAAAGGACCGTCTTTTATAATTCATGTTTGATTCAAAGATCCATGAAATAAATAAAGCATTTCCGAAAACGCACAAAGTCAAAAGGGTAAGACAAAAACCCGCGAACTAAAAACAAGACCTTGGACTTGTAAAAAAAGAAAACAAGGCAAAAAGAGTATAACAGAAACTTGAAAGGATTAAGTTAAAACAGAAACTTATAATATTATGTTAAAACTAAGTATGAACTTAGTCATAAACTGATTGTCATTTTTATAAAAAGCCCCGAAAAGATCTTGGGACTTGATATCACCAAAAAACATAACCCCCAAAATAGGACCAGGGGTAATACCACATATTCCAGCCAAAAAAAAGGAGTCAAACTTCACAAATAAACTTTCACTGTGGAGCAGGAGAGGAGTTCAGAATAGTATCATCAGCAATAGAAGGATTGATTTGGTCTGAAGGAGTCGGGACATCCACCGTACCAGGATTAGCTTCAACATACTCAGGGGTATCGGCCATGGGTGAAGAAAAACTTTGGCATTGCTAAGTTTTTTAGTGGTCTCTTTAATTTTAGCTAACTCAGCATCCAAGTTAAAAACCTTTTGGTTAACCTCCACAAGGGTATCATGGCGCGTGTTCAAAATAGCCCAACTCACTTCAACAACAGCTTCGTCCTCAAGAGCCTCGTAGTCCCTTTCCCATTGATCAATTTCACTCTTGAGCTCCTCCTTCTCAGCCAACGCAGCATCGTAAGAAGATTGCGAAGGGGCAAGTGAACTCTCCAAAAACTTAACCTTGTCAGAAGAAACTCAAAGTTCTTCTTGGGCGTGCATGAGTGTTTAAACAAGCTCACTTGTTCACCAAAAGAAGATTGAAGGAGATTCGTATCCTTGCCCACTTGGTTGGAAGAATTTTTTTCAACTGCCAATTCCGATGCCATGACTCTCAACTGCTGCTCTAAGGTACATTTGCTATTTTCTAAAACTCCCATCTCAAGCTGAAGACTTTCATATTGCTCTTTCCAATTGTATGCCTCAACTTGGTAGTCATGCATTTATTGCTCTGTATGGGAAGCCTTTCTCATCATCTCCGTACCGATGATATTGATCTAAAGGGGGAGGGGGAGGAGAGGTAATAATCTTAGTAAAAGGAGAATGTAATAAAGCATAAAAAGAAATTAATACCTTTAGTGATGACTGCACGATATCATTCATCCAAGTCAAAGAACTATGACATTCTAGTTTGGGTTTTTCAACCAAACCAATCAAGGGTTTCAACCATATGTCAGCCCGACCTGACTTTTTTAAAAGACTACCTTCGGAAGGGAGTTCAATGGTAATCTGCTTCATCACTCTACTTTCACTTGAAGAACCAAATTCAGTGCTAGAAATAGTAGTAATGGGGACTGTAAAGTAAGACATAATAGCTTGAGGCGGGGCAGAGACAATAGTAGTAGAAATAGGTAAAGAGCATTCCACTGGGATAGACACGGGGAAAGAGGCAAGAGGTACTTCATCAGATACCAAATCAAAACTTTCACTATCAAACTCACGTGAAAAAAGTTATTCATCAGAGTCACGAGCAGCCATAGGAATATTATCGTCAAAACTCACTAAGGTGGCTTCAACAGGCTCAGTCATGGGAACGAAATGGGGAGGAGTAACTTCATCATCTGAAATGACGTACCTTCTAACCTGCGGCCTTTTAATCAAGGAACTCCCACGCTTCTTAGCATCTATGTTTGCTCAAATCCTCCAAAAGTGTTGCATACCCATGTCTGATCCTCCAAATATTATGTATATTTAAAGGTTCCAACATTGGTGCAGTGGCATTTTTTGAAAAATCCAAGAAACATAGCTAAACACCACTTCAACCATGAGAAACGGTAACCCAAAACACACTCTTCTTCGCATCACTTCAAACATGAGAAGCTATAACCCTCACTTTTGCATCACTCTGTCACTAATTCAAAATACAAGTCTTCTTTTCCTCTCCCTCTTCAGAATCTCGGGATTTGTCAGCTTTTTCGATGAAGAACTGATGAATATCTCCTAAGCTCTTGCCAAAGAAAGTCTAGAAGCTTCAATCGATTCAGCACTTACACCATGAATAGGAAACACTGATAAAAAGAATGGTCAAATACATTCTAGAGGAAGAATGAACGAAAATAGAAAGAAAAAAAAAGGTAAAGCATTTACCATGAGTTTTAACCTTCCAACCAAACCTGTTTGAAAGGTATTTCCAAGATCTAACCTCCATCGGAGAAACATTCAACAATTTCTCTACCCAACCTTGAAAATTGGGAATCTTTTCAAAAGTTCCCATGGTTGCTGAAAAAAGAGAAAGTTAAATAGTCACGGAAAAAATAAACCCTTTCAAAACAAAAAGGGGGGGAAAAGAGAAGAGAGAAAGTTGTAAAGCAAACTTAAGTGCAAAATTTCACTTTTCAGGGAATCGTATATTTTCTTCACCTACTAACCCTACAGTAGGAGCAGCAACAAATCTGGCATACCAACCATGATCCTTGTCATCTTCAGGGCTGACTAAAACCCCCTTACTCCTCGCCACTAAAGCAAAGATCTCATGTCAGAACAACTTAGGGGAGTAGAGATGGATCAGATGAAAAAATATAAAAGGCAATTGAGCTAAGTTAGCTAAGTACCTTAGACAAGCAACAACCCTCCACATAATGGGGCCAATTTGTCCTAAACAAACATTGAAAAAATGACAGAACTCGATGATAACATGATCAACGGGGGGTCTAAAATCCAGTGTAAAAGGATACGTATACACACAAAAAAAACTAGCCTTGTAGGAAGTGATCCTTTGATTTGCATTAGGGATTATAATAGGAAAATTAAATTTTCAGTGGCAATCTCTACGAATAACAGAGATCAAACCTTCAGTAATCTGAGAAAGGTAAACGTCAGCACGATCAAGAGAGGACATGGATGAAACCTAATTCCTAGTTGATTCTCTATCAGTATAAAAAAAAAAGTTAGAGGGGATAATTTCATCTACTGTTGGTTCACGAACTGGTTCATTAGAATCTCTACTTCTGGTAGAAGATCTATGTGGAAGAGAACCCCTAGTTCTAGAAGAAGAAAGAGGAGTAGAACTAGGTAAAGATGAAGGCGAACTTCGAATGAACGTTGATCCTAAACTATGTAACCTACCTCCTCTCCTGCTCCTAGTTAGAGAAAGAGGAAGTTAATATACAATAAGAACTTTACGGGGATCAAGATTTGAAGAAAACATAGCTATACGTAGAGGAAAGGAAGATTGAATAAGTCAAAGATGGAAAACTTTTTTCTGAAAGAAGAAACAAAGAATATATTTATACTCGGAAGCAACCGTTAAACAAAAAAGATAATGATGGGAACATCATAATGAAAACCGTCACTTCGTGATTGATGTAGCCGTAAAAAACCTTTAAAGACGTTGAAGGGTTATAGACCCAATCAAAAGACGCCACGTGCCACAAGCATTAAATGGAATTGACATGCGAAGCGTCAGTTGTGGAGAAGGTATAATGGCGGTAAAAATTCCCTCTTTAATGAGATCCACTTCCCAAATAATCAATTGTTGAATAAAGGGCAAGTGGAGGGACTGTCTATATTAAGAACAAGTGAGTTAACATATGAGATTAATTATATGTTGACATATCAAGACACGTGGATCAAATAAAAGAATGACAGCTAACAAAAAATAGTTGAAGAGACACGAGCCTTAACAGGCACGAGCAGAGATTCAAGAAAACAGGAAGGAACAATTACTCTGACCTCTTTGTAATTTGAATAGACATCGGAAAAATGAACCTAGATAGCAAAAAGTACAAATACGTATTATCTGTAATTAATGAGCATCAGTGATGGAAAACGTTACAAAATCTACACGAGACCGTTACGATTGCTAATTATAACATTGCATTAATGACATTAATTATTCATAATGGCTTTGTTATGAGAAAAAAGAAACGTACTACTTAGAAATAGCAATAAAAGGAGAGGAATAAATATTGGTAAGGACACAGAATATTAATGGAATACACTGATTTACTTTGCTTTCTTTTACTCAACTATCATTTAAATCTACTTTTCTTATTTGTTCCAAATTTGATTATCAGTAACCCGAGTTCTTCTAAAACTTAGCTTTGACCAAAATTCCTATTTTCTGGTTAAACGCTATATGACATAGGCAGGAAACTTCCATCCCAGTTATTTCATAGAGTTATGTTTGAATAAAGGAGGCAATAGTTCAAAAATATGTCTACGGTAACAACAATAGCAACAATAATATACCCAGTAAAATCTCACTAACGGGGTCTGGGGAGGGTAGGATGTATGCAAACCTTATCCCTACCCTGGAAGGGTAGAGAGGTTATTTCCGTGAGACCCTCAGCTCAACAGAAGAGACAATAATATCATAAAAGAAATGAAAGAAGAGATCTATTACAACAAAAGAAGCAAGAGAAGTAATAATAATATCTTAAAAGATACCAAATAAGTAAATAGGAGTGCAATAATACAATCCTATGCAAAATAACAAAACAGTGTGCACACAACATAGATTGCTAATAGACATAGGCAAAACTCTATCAGACTACCCGGTACAAAGAGAAAAAAACTATGAACTACCCCCTTGCCTACAACACTAATGCTCAACCTCCACACGTTCCTATCAAGAGTCATGTTCTCGTAAATCTGAAGTCGCGCTATGTCTTGCCTGATCACCTCGCCCCAATTCTTCTTAGGCCGCCCTCTACCTCTTCTCGTACCTGCTAAAGCCAACCGCTCGCACCTCCTAACCGGGAAATATATGGTTCTCCTCCCCACGTTCCCAAACCACCTAAGACGTTTCCCGCATTTTGTCGTCCACGGGAGCAACGCCACCTTCTCCCCAATATCTTCATTCCTTATCTTATCCAATTTAGTATTCCCGCACTTCCATCTCAACATCCTTATCTCGGCTACTTTCATCTTCTAGATATGTGAATTCTTAATCGGCCAACACTCAGCCCTATATAACATTACCGGCCTAACCACCGCTCTGTAGAACTTACCTTTGAGTTTCGGTGACACCCTCTTGTCACAAGACTTCAAGTGCTAACCGCCATTTTATTCAACCCACCCCAATGCGGTGCGTGACATCCCCGTCAATCTCATCATCTCCCTAGATAGTCGAGCCTCACTACCCGACCGCTTCCCCCTTCACACACTGAGCTTATACTCCAAATATTCCGTCTTGGCCTATTTATTTTCCTTTTTAACATAATTTCTGATTATTGAATGTGAATTGTTTATTTGACCAAATCTTAATTTAAAAAAAAAAAAAACAAATTGAACCTTCCAATTTATGGGTAAAAATGCTGGATAAAAAAAAGGGTTTCTGTCGGAGTTCTTGCACATGTTCCAAAATCACTTTCCGATTGGGTTCCTGATTTGCTTGATATTCCGTGCATTAATATATATATATATATCCAAATTGGAAGGAAATGTCGTTTGGTGGTAATATCCTGCATTGATATATATATCCAAATTGTAAGGAAATGTCATTTGGTGTTAATAGATAAAAACTGTGGGTTCGGAATTCTTATTTTCTTAAGTTATTGAATTTTAAATTAATAATTTATATATATTTAATAAAATTTTTAAAATAAATACACAATTTAAAACTGATTCGGCTGAACCCAGCGTATGTGCTAGCTTCGGCCCTCCTAATCAGCCAATTATAGTGATAAGGATAAAACTTTTATTTTCTTTTGCTAATTTGTTTGTTACAAAATTTTGCTTTTGTATTGTTAGAACATATGATAATGTCATTGTTGTCTGTATTCTGGAGTATTCTGTGAATATCTTTCCCCAGGCAACGCTTCATTTTATCAGATTCGGAGCTTTGGCATTGATGGGCCTCATATGGGCATTTGCCCGAATTATACTATCCATTCGATTGCAAATTATCTAATATGAACAGTGGCTAAGTTGGTTAAAATAATGAAAGCAGATTTATAATGGACTCTTGAATTGTCAAAATCAAAACCTGAATGAGGAGATTAAAATGTAGAGGTTTCAGATCCTGACCAGCCACGCTATATATATTTCAGTTGGATGCGGCGGCAATTAGTATCGGACATGAGAAGCTGAACTATACGAACAAATGCTTTTTTTCCCGAGAAAGACCAAAGGTCAGTATTTTTCTCTTACTTTTAATGTGGCCACTTTTCAAGATTAATAATAGTAATATTAGCAAATCAGATAAAGTTTTGATTAAAAAATTATCAGTGGTAAAGATTGATAATACTTTTTTAAGTGTTGACTGGAACAATTGATATTAAAATTAAACGTTAAGATAGCTATAATGGAAGTCATTTTTCCCATGAAAGAAAGGTAACTCCAAATCTAGTAGTAGATGAACTTCTCTAATTTCAGGAAACACATCTTTTTAGGCCACTGCTTAACAACTTTGAGTTTGAAGTCTTTGCTATCTTCTTGCTTGGATGGATTCTATCATCAAACAATAGCATTGCTTTCTCTCTGTGCGTTATGTGTGTGTGTTCGTGGAGGGTGCAGAACTAAAGCAATTTATTAATCTGATGTTATTAGTGCTGAACTCATGATTAAACACCTACTGCATAAGTGACTTGCACAATTTACTCTTTTCTCTTAGATTCTTAATGTACTGAGCTAATATTGAGTGGAATCATTTCCAAATGAATCAGAGGCAATATTAATTACAGGAAAGAATCAGATACTTCACTAATTACAGGGGAAGGAATAAAATACATGCCCAAATTAGAATGTTAAAATGTCTTATCGTTGTTGCTATTTTTCTGGTTTCCTTCATTACGGATCTTTTGTCTTTGAGCCGAGGGTCTCCCAGAAACCGCCTCTCTACCTCTCCGGGGTAGGGGTAAGGTCTGCGTACACTCTACCCTCCCCAGACCCCACTAGTGTGATTTTTACTGGGTTGTTGTTGTTGTTGTTTGTTTGTTGTTTTATCGCCCTTCCATAATAGTAATGCTAACTGTATTCACAGAGCCTTGAGTTTTAGAAGATTCCTTCTTGGAACAGCTCGGTCTTGTAGTAAATGCAGGCTGTTTAGGACTTGGCAAATCAGAAATTTCACTAGTGAGCATAGACAGAACCACCGAAACATTTGGTCTATCTTCTGCATATTCTTGAATACATAATAGTCCAACATGTGCACACCTCAGAATTTCCCTTTCAAACTGCATGTCTATTATCTTGGGGTCAACCAATTCGACAATGTTATTTTCGTTCCAACACTTCCATGCCTGAAGAGCAAGCGCATTTTACAACACAATGGAAACTTGAATTATGAAAAGTTGACATTTCATACAAAGTAGTAGGAACTTAATATTCATATGAACTTACATATGCTAGAAGGCTTAACGCACAATCATCTTGGTGAAAGCTCGTGTTCCTCCTTCCACTAATAATTTCCAGTAACAAAACTCCGAAACTGTAAACATCTGATTTTTCTGAGAATCTTCCTTCCATTGCGTATTCAGGTGCCATGTAACCACTGCATCATGTTATATTTTTGAATGTTTATGTATTTTATGGAATCATGAAAGATAAAGACAAAGATACACGAACTTACTAGGTACCAACAACTCTCTCGGTGTTGGCCTGATCTTGGTTGCCTGGAAAAATCCTTGCCATGCCAAAATCTGAAATTTTTGGGTTCAATTGTTCATCCAACAAAATGTTGCTTGCTTTCAAATCTCTGTGAATAATCCTTAGCCTTGAATCTCTGTGAAGGTAAAGAAGGCCTCGACCAATTCCCTCAATGATGATCACACGTTTACTCCAATCAAGGAACTCTTTCTCTTCAGGGTTTGAACCTGTAAGAACATTGAAAAATATACAAGTTTGAGAATATTACAAACAATTTCTTTTTTAGCTAGACACCATGAGATATAACAGAAAAGTAATGGTAATCTACTAACCGAAGATATATGCATCTAAGCTTCTTTTTGGCATGTATTCATAAACAAGCATCTTCTCTCCTCTTTCTGTGCAGCAGCCAAGCAGTTTAACAAGATTACGGTGTTGAAGTTTGGAAATCACCACAACCTCATTCATAAACTCCTCTAGCCCCTGACCAGAAGACTGTGAAAGCCTTTTCACAGCAATTTCTTTTCCCTCTGGCAATTTTCCCTGTAGTTATATCATATTCCGTCAATTTCTATTCTGAAAAAGATAATAAATGACTCAATGACAGAGAGCATTACCTTGTAAACTGGACCAAAACCTCCCTGCCCAAGCTTGCTAGACAAGTGAAAATTATCGGTTGCACTTGCTAAGATGTCAAAGTTGTATACAAGTAGCTCTTCAAATTTAGCTTGGTTGATGTCATCTGTAACCATGCTTTCCTTGTAGAAGTTTGGCAATGATTCTCGTAATAAGAGCTCACTCTTTTTCTTCATTGCTGATTCAAAAACACATTAGAGATAAATTGATAATGAATGATTAAAGCTACTAAAACTTTTCTAATGTTACAGATTCGATTGCTACCTCTGTGCTTAGCTAAATATTTACAGGAAAAGTATCCAAAAATGGCAAGAACTATTGAGCCTACTGGTACTATGATCCCGATGGCTACTTTCATATCTCTCTTTTGATCTGCATTCCGAAATAAGCTTACATCAGACATATGTTTTGGGCAAGCAGAGTTTTTTACTAGCTTATATTATAGTTCTGAAAAGAAAAAGGTATTACCAAGCTCAGTGTACGAAAGACGAACGAATAAATCTGCCCCGCCCATGGAGAATTTCTGAACATCAAGTAAGATTCCTTCCCAATGCATGCATCCTATGCCTATGTAGTATGAATAAGCTATGCAGGAATTATTCCTTAAGCAACCCTTATAACAATCTTCATCGGCAAAAGGCACCCAAATAGCAAGATCCGGTACTTTCATTGACTGCAGCTTCAGAAACCAATCTTGCTTACCTTGCTCAATGTTAGAGTTGTTTCTTTCACTCTCTAACATGGACTTTCTTAGGCATCCACTAGTCCAATTTCCTTTCCTCCATTCCTCTTCACTTTTCGGCTTAAATCCCTCTAAACAAGAGCAGATTGGTGAGCTTCTAGGATCACAGCTTCCAAAAGGCCCACATTTTCCATAAAAATCGCACTCGCTTACCTGACTTTCCCATGTCACTTCCCAATCATTCTTCCTAGGATCCAAATATTTCTGATGCAAAAACCCTGTTGAGTTCAAGGTGAAATAGGAAATCTCATTCTGATTTGCGAATAAAAAGGAAAGGTATGCGGTGCCCTTGTTGTCATTTACTAGATCAAATCCATTGAGGTAGAAAGAAGTCATGTCTGGTATTCCAATAAAAATCTGTTTATTCCATGGACCGCTACGCCAATGAGGGAGCCTCCCATTTTTCCATATGTAAATCTGGGGAACCGTTTCAGGTTGAATACCAGCTGAGAAACTCCCAGCAGATGGATCTGAAGGACTTTTCCATGATTTCAGCAGATTTGTCGTGTTAGTACTCTTATCGACGCCAATTTTCATATACTGCAAGAAGGAATCTGAAGGATCCCGGAAACTTTCCCAGAGGACTATCCCATTGGAGCTGTCTTTCAATACTAAGTTCCCAGTATCCAAGAGCTGGGCAGTGGAATTTCTCACAGCTGTTGAAATATTGGATGACCATATACTTTTCTTCTGTGCATTCAAGATTACAAGATTTCCATCTTCTGATATTGTCACACTGCCACTAGAATCTTGTAAAGGCTTGTCTCTGTTGGCTACCCATACAACAGTTGATGATTTGATATTAAACATAATACCAACATACCTATTCGTTGAATTGTCTGGACTAAAGAATCCGAATATGAATCTTTTGTCATTGGAGAATAAAGTTTCTGAATGTTGCAGGGATTTATTGGTGCTAATGGTGTCTGAAGCATTTGCTATGTAAAAAACCAGAACAAGAACAACTCGAAATAGAAGTATCTTTCTAGTGCTTAATTTCATTGCTTATGATGTTTTAATCTGCCAATTTGAATGAGAATTAATTCAATATAAGCTGAAATGGATGTTCCTTTAGTTGCAGTGTTTTCTTGATATTTTTCTCACACTGCTTCTCTACAGTATGTTTGACTGTGTAAATTTCGTCTTTATCAGCTGTTGATCTGGATCAGATGCATTTGTTGAGCCGTCAAGTTGGATTTCTACACTATGATTATTTAGTAATTGACAATTAGCTCAGGAAGGCTTACCAAACAAAATCAACGGTATGGAAACTTCCATGCTAATATATAAATGTCAACAAATATAGTCTCTCAATGTGAATCCAATTCACAATATATTAGTAGAAAGAGCATATATGATTGAGCCCTCCTAAACTAGAATTAGATTGTCAACATATTCTCGGCACCACAATATAACATGGGTAGGAAACTTCCCGTGTGTCAACTTCACTAATAATATAACAGCCTTTTCAATAGGACTTCTGCCTTTGTGTCACCTTCATTCAATCTCCCATTGCCTTACAACAACAATAAATTTAGTGAACTTCTACGAGTGGGATATGGGAAATGTAGAGTATGCTAAGGGGTTTGGGGAATGTAAAGTATATGAAGACTTTACCTCGGTGGCAGATCTAGAGCGTTGTTACTAGGTTTCTAGGAGCCTAATATCTTTTGCATTAGTATTTCTATTAAGAAATTCACTAAATATCTACAAATACCTAATTATAAATTCAGTTATGATTATATATTAATTTGAAATTAATAGTATGAACCCATAAAATTTAAATTCTGGATTTGTTGCGGCACCTACCTAGAAGGACAAAAAGGTTGTTTTTGATATAAATTTGGCTAAAAAAAGGATAAACAGGAAAGGAAATATCTCCTCATGTTTTAACCAATCATCATTCATCACATATCACTCAAGAAAAAGCCGATTTGAAATTTGCTACTCCAGAATCCCGATGGTCACCTTCGTTAATGGTCCCCAGACTGCATCTTTATTCTCATAGTTATTTTCCTCATTACATTCGAAGCTCCCATTAGGGTTGGGTATATATAGGGTAAAACCGATAACCCGAACCATTAATTATTTATTAGATTATCGGTATTAGGTTATTGGGTTAACGGTTCGTTAACGGGTTAGATTTTTTTTATTATTGGGTTATCGGTTCGGGCTTGGTTTGCAATTCTGTTATTGGGTAAAAACCGATAACCCAATAAGAGATAACCCAATAAGAATTAACTAATTTACTAGTTTACCCTTAAGTATATACATACTATACTAGGGTTTCATAATTGGGTTTTTCTATTCTTTCTTAATTCTCAGTAAGTCAGTTTCTCTTTCTAAGTTTCTCAATTTTTTCGCCGCACCCCTACGGCCCAACCTCACCAGTTCTCCGCCTCACCACTGCTCACGCCCTCACCAGTCACTAGTCATCCCGTCAAGACTCATGCCGGCGTCACTCGTCAGTCGCATCACGCCCTCACCAGTCAGCCCGTCAAGACTCAAGCGGGCGTGTAAGTTTTTAGTTGCTTCATCTTCATCTTTTTCTTAGTTTGTTTGAAAGCATTCTGGCTCTGGATTTTTTTTTTTTGGGGTTGTGCTGTGTGTGCGCGCACTGCTATTGTTTGAGATCTTGTTCTAATCGTTTGTCTAGTCTTTAAACATTTTTAGAGATTCTGTTTTATGAGAAATGAAATGGGCTTTGACAAGAAATGTATAAATTTGGTGTTGTTGCATTATCCACTTATAATTTTAACAAGTATTTCTCTTTTTGGAATATTAAGAATCCTAAGCAGTAAACTTCTGTTTAATTGTTCTTAAGGATACAAGACCACGTTTTATTAACAATACAATCATATTCCATTCCACCTTTGTAATCCTATATTTATGCATCAGAAAGTTGTCAAAGACAACGAAAATTTGATCTATTTCTTGACTTCTGGCTCAAGACAATTGAGAACTCGACAATTTTATATATTGCAAAATTATTTTAGTTGTTTTATCTTATCGGATAAACCGATAATCGAAGATAATGATCGATAACCGATTAACCGATAACCGATAACCAATAACCAATAACCAATATCTTATCGATTTGGTTATTGGGTTATGATATTTGTAAACCGATAACCGATAGACAAAATCAATAATATTCAAAACCGAACCGAACCGAACCCACCGATGCCCACCTCTAGCTCAATTAATGTGATGGGGCTAATGCTTCCAAAAACTCATTGACTTAGAAGGAATATTGCCATATTTTTTGGGGGTGTACATGGGTCAGGTTGATTTGAAATTTTTATTATCAAAATAAATTAATAGTGTCAGATTCTTAAATTTATAAACCAAATCAAACCAACAAAGTCAAGTTTTTGTTTTTTTCCTGGTTCCAGTAAAGTCTTAATAGCACAAAATATGTAAGTTGCGCTCCAAATATTTTACAGTCCTAGTAGGAATGTAGGATACAACTATATAGTGTATTTTTCAAGAAATAGGACAATAATATAATATGAGTCATATGATTGTACTAAAATATTCAATAACAACGATAATAAAAATGCATAAAATAAATAATGATAATTAATAAGGCATAATAAAAATGAACATAATCTAAAAGTAATATATAAATCATGCTAAAATAAGTACATTTGATAAGTAATATTAATACATGACTAATCACTAAAGAAAAAGATAAACAAAATTCTGTATGGACTAAGCTACTTAAAGACTCCTCGAAGATCCGCCGGAAGCTAGAATGAATCAACACTCGAGAGCGGAACCAGCGACGCCTGAATATGCACACATGGTGTATGGAGTAATGTGAGTACTCCGACCCAGTGAGTAATAAAAATAAATAATGACTGAAAGTAAGAAAAAACGTATACACAAGGTATTCTATGATGAAGCAGTTAAATAAGTAATTTGCAAGCAGGAAACCAATGACGAATAGCATAAAATACTTCTACAACAGATAAACAAGTAATTGACAGACAAATAAGATAAAGTAAACACATAGAAGTTCGCCCCTCGGGCATAGTATCAATAACTTCAGCCCCTCAGGCTCAATCTCACATCACAATAGGTACCCGCGCTCACTAGGGATGTAGACTCCTGGAGGGGCCCCTTACGGCCCAAGTGCAATAACAAGCCATCTCATGGCATCAAATCTAGGCCCTCGACCTCATATCAATCAAGCCACCTCGTGGCGTACATATCTCAGGCCCTCGGCCTCAAATCAGTATCAGTGTTTCCTCACAACATAGGCCCTCGGCCTTACTCAGTCAAAAATACTCACAAGCCCCTCGGGCAATAGAAAAAATAGTATTTCTTAGCCCAAAAGTCATTTAAAATATCATTTAAATCTTAAAACTAAGTAAACACGGTTGAGTATGAAAACAATGGAAAATAACATGACCGAGTTCAAGTAATAAGTCCAAACAGTGAGGAAATATCAATGAAAAGCCCCGAAGGGTTCAAATAGTTGGCACTAGGCCCAAATATGACATTCAATCCAAATAATAATGACATCATACAGTTTACAATCAAACTACATGGTAAAATCATCAACCGGGATGGACTAAGTCACAATCACCAACGGTGCTCTACCCCACGCTCGCTATCCAGCGTGTAAGTCACCTCAACATAGCACTACGATGTGCAATCCGGTGTTTCAAACCCTCATAACATCATTTACAATCATTACTCACCTTGAACCGGCTAAGTCTCTAGCTCGCGACGCCTTTGCCCCTCGAATCGGCCTCCACGCGGGTCGAATCTATCCAAAATCAGAACGAATACGTCACAATATGCTAAAGGAATAAAGCCCAAGCTAAAACAATCAAAAAATACAAAAAAATCACAAAATTAGCAAAAGCTGAGCCCCGGGCCCACTTCTCGAAACTCAGAAATTTTTACATCATTAGATTCCTCGTCTTCTCATGAGTTCATACATACCAAGAACAAAAAAATCGAAGTCCAAATCACCCCTCAAATCCCCATTTAGAAGTCTCTTAAACTCAAGCCCTAATCCTCCATTTAGCCTTTCATTTCCTTTAATTACAGCCCTAAATCCATGAAAATCTATCATAGAATTGAGTTTTAGGTCCAAAAATCCTTACCTCAAAGAAGTCCCTTGATTTCTCTCTTTAGAATCGCCCAAAAAGCTCCAAGGTCGAAGGCAATAATGATGAAATAACCCAAAGTCGCAAATGAAATAACATATAAGGTCTGCCCAGGCCTTTCCGCATCTCCGGTCCAAAATCCGCTTCTGCGGTACCGCATATGCGGTCAACTCCTCCGCTTCTGCGGAACTCACTTAACGGTCGTATACCGCATGTGCGGTCAAATGGTCACATCTGTGGTTCCTGACTCTCCCTCATATAACCGCATCTGCGCCTTCCCCTCCGCATCTGTGGCATTGCACCTGCGATCCCCAAACCGCAGGTACAAAAACACCAGAAGCAACATATTTCTAAAATCTCCCAAGTCTCAAATCTTCCCGTTAACTATCCGAAATCACCTCGAGGCCCCCAGGACCTCAACCAAAAGTACAGACATGACCCAATACCTTATTCAAACTTTTTCAATCATCGAATCACCTCAAACAATATCAAATCTACCAAATCACATCAGATTCAAGCCTAAGTTTCTAAAATCTTCCGAAACACGCTTTTGATCAAAAATCCAATCAAACCACGTCCGAATGGCTTGAAATTTTGCACACACATCCCAAATGACATAACGAGCTACTGCAACTCTCGAAATTCCACTCCGACTCCCAGATCAAAATCTCACCTATCAACCGAAAATCGCCAAAATATCAACTTCGCCAATTCAAGCATAATTCTACTCTGGACCTCCAAAACCCATTTCGATCATGCTCCTAAGTCATAAATTGCCTCCCGAAGCTAACC
Organism: Nicotiana glauca; assembly: GCA_026770625.1. Lineage (NCBI taxonomy): Eukaryota > Viridiplantae > Streptophyta > Magnoliopsida > Solanales > Solanaceae > Nicotiana > Nicotiana glauca. Next base: position 156,005 of record MU707816.1, read on the forward strand.
AAACCATCGGAAGTCACATCCGAACCCTCTAACACATAAGTCAACATCCGGTTGACTTTTTCAACTTAAGCCTTCTTAAAAGAGACTAAGTGTTTCAAACCTTATCAAAATCATTCCGGACTCAATCCGACCAACCCGATACCACAAAACACGCATAACTAAACATAAAGAAGTTGAAATGGGGGCAACGAAGCGGTAACTCATAAGACGACTGGCCGGGTCGTCACATCCTCCCCAACTTAAACAAACGTTCATCCTTGAATGAGTCAAGAAACATACCTGAAGCCTCAAACAGGTGAGGATATCTGCTCCACATCTCTCGCTCAGTCTCCCAGGTAGCCTCCTCCACGGGCCGACCTCTCTACTGCACCTTCACTGAAGCTATATCCTTTGACCTCAACTTCCGAACATGACGACCCAAAATAACTACTGGCTCCACACCATATGTCAAATTATCCTCCAACTGAACCGTGCTGAAATCCAGAATATGAGACGGATCCCCAATATACTTCCGGAGCATAGAAACATGAAACACCGGATGCATGTTTGATAATCTGGGTGGCAAGGCAAGCTCATAATCCACCTCCCCAATCCTCCGAAGTATCTCAAATGGTCCAATGAACCGCGGACTCAACTTCCCCTTCTTTCCAAATCTCATAACACCCTTCGTGGGTGAAACCTTTAACAGAACCTTCTCGCTAACCATGCAAGACACATCTCGAACCTTCCTGCCAGCATAACTCTTTTGCCTCGACTGTGCTGTACTAAGTCTCTCCTGAATCATCTTCACTTTATCTAACGCATCCTGAACCAAATCTGTCCCTAATAGCCTAGCCTCACCAGGCTCGAACCAACCAACTGGAGATCTACACCGCCTCCCATACAAGGCCTCATATGGATCCATTTGAAAACTCGACTGGTAGCTGTTGTTGTAGGCAAACTCTGCAAGCGGTAGAAACTCATTCCATGATCCTTCGAAACCAATGACACAAGCACACAACATGTCCTCCAATATCTGAATAGTGCGCTCGGACTGCCCGTCCGTCTGAGGATGAAAAGCTGTGCTCAACTGCACTTGAGTACACAACTCTCTTTGCACGACTCTCCAAAACTGCGAAGCAAACTGAGTACCTCTATATGAAATGATAGAAACCGGAACACCATGAAAATGAACAATCTCCCGAATATAAATCCCTGCCAACCGCTCTGAAGAATAGGTAGTACAGATAGGAATGAAGTGCACGGACTTGGTCAGCCTATCCACAATCACCCAAATAGCATCGAACTTATTCAAAGTCCGTGGAAGTCCAACATCAAAGTCCATAGTTATCCTCTCCCACTTCCACTCAAGAATAACCATCTACTAAAGCAAGCCACCCGGTCTCTGATGCTCATATTTCACCTGCTAACAATAGAGACATCGAGCTACAAACCACACAATATCTTTCTTCATTATTCTCTACCAGTAGTGTTGTCTCAAATCCTGATACATCTTTGCGACACCCGGATGAATAGAATACCGTGAGCTATGGGCCTCCTCCAATATCAACTCCCAAAGCCCGTCCACATTGGGCACACAAATTTGGCCCTGCATCCTCAACACTCCATCATCACCAATGGTCACATATCAAGCATTATCATGCTGAACTCTATCCCTGAGGGCAAGCAAATGCGGATCATCATACTGGCGCTCCCTGATGTGAGCATAAAAAGAAGACCGAGAAACCGCACAAGCCAATACCCGACTAGGCTCAGAAATATCCAACCTCATGAACCGATTGGCCAAAGCCTGAACATCAACCGCAAGAGGTCTCTCCCCAACTGGAATATATGCCAAACTCCCCATACTCACTGCCTTTCAGCTCAAAGCATCGGCCACCATATTGGCCTTCCCCGGATGGTACAATATGGTGATATCATAATCCTTAAGCAACTCCAACCATCTCCGCTATCTCAAGTTAAGATCCTTTTGCTTGAACAAATGCTGAAGACTGCGATGATCAGTGAATACCTCACAAGATACGCCATAGAAGTAATGCCTCCAAATCTTCAATGTGTGAACTATGGCAGCCAACTCTAAATCATGAATGTGGTAGTTCTTCTCATGGGGCTTCAACTGACGAGAAGAATAAGCAATAACTCTACCCTCCTGTATCAATACACAACCGATCCCAATTCTCGAAGCATCACAATACACGGTATATGAACATAAAGCTGATGGCAAAGCTAATACTGGAGTTGTGGTCAAAGCTATCTTGAGCTTCTGTAAGCTCTCCTCACACTCATCCGACCATACAAATGAAGCACCCTTCTAAGTCAACTTGGTCAAGGGAGATGCGATAGATGAGAATCCCTGAACAAACCGGCAATAATAGCCCGCCAAACCAAGAAAACTACGAATCTCCGTAGCTGAGGACGATCTGGGCCAACTCTGCACCGCTTCTATCTTCTTTGGATCAACCTGAATCCCCTCACTGGACACCACGTATACCAAGAATGCCACCGACTTGAGCCAAAACTCACACTTGGAGAATTTTGCATAAATATTCTCCTCCCTCAATCTCTACAACACAACCCTCAAATGCTCCGCGTGCTCCTCCTGACTATGTGAATATACCAAAATATCATCAATGAAGACTATGACAAATGAATCAAGATAAGGACGGAACACGTTGTTCATCAAATGCATAAACGCTGCTGGGGCATTGGTCAGCCCAAAAGACATAACCAGGAACTCAAAATGACCATATCTGGCCCTGAAGGCTGTCTTAAGAATATCCAAATCCCTGATCTTCAATTGGTGATAACCCGAACGGAGACCAATCTTGGAGAACACCCTTGCTCCCTGAAGCTGGTCGAATAGATCATCAATGCGAGGCAAAAGATACTTGTTCTTAATTGTTACCTTGTTCAATTGCCTATAATCGATGCACATTCTCATTGTGCCATCCTTCTTCTTCACAAACAGAACCGGCGCACCCTAAGGTGACACACTAGGCCGGATGAATCCCTTATCTAGGAGTTCCTAAAGCTGCTCCTTTAACTCCTTCAACTCCGCTGGTGCCATATGATACGGTGGAATAGAAATAGGCTGAGTGCCCAGCACTAGGTCAATAACAAATTCAATATCCTTGTCCGGTGGCATGCCCGACAGGTCTGCAGGAAATACATCAGGGAAGTCCCTCACGACTGGAACAGAATCAATACTGGGGGCCTCAGCTCCGACATCCCTCACGAAGGCAAGATACGAGAGACAACCCTTCCCAACCATACGCTGGGCCTTCAAGAAAGAGATAACTCTACTAGGAACATAATCATTCACACCACGCCACTCGATCCGCGGTACACCCGGCATGGCCAGCGTGACAGTCTAGAATAGCACGACTCGGAGATAACCAATGCATGCCTAAAATGACATCGAAATCCACCATACTAAGTAATAAAAGATCAACTCGGGTCTCCAGACCCCCAATAGTCATCACACATGACTGGTACACACGGTCTACAATAATAGTATCGCACACCGAAGTAGATACATGAACAGGTAAAGCAAGAATCTCATGGGGCGTACCCAAATAATGAGCAAAGTATGATGACACATAAGAAAAGGTGGATCAGGGATCAAATAATACAGAGGCATCTCTGTGGCAGACTAAAATAATACCTATAATAACAGCATCAGAAGTGGTGGCATCAGATCTTCCTGGAATAGCATAGAAACGGGCCTGACCGCCCCTTGATCGACCTCCCCCTCTGGGCTACCCCTAGCTGACCAAACTCCACCCCTAGCTGGATGAGCAGGTGGTGGCGAAGCAACTGGCGTTGAAGCCGAAGACTGACCCCTCTGCTGGGATGAACTAGAAGCACGATGAGGAGGCTGCCTCCATATGTGGCCCATCTTGACACACTCATAACAACTCCCAGGTGCTGGAGAAGGAGACTGAAGGGAACCCCTCACACCGGAGTGACTAGCAGATGCACTCGGCATAGAAGAACCCTGAGCTGATGGGGCATGAGATGAACTCTGAGGTGGGAGGGCGCTGAGTGATGACTGGCCCTGCTGAGATACATGATAACCACAACCTGAAGATGCCCGCGATACTCTAGGCGGGCTAGCTAAGCAGGCCTGAAAGAACGGCCTCTACCATGCTGAAACTGGCCCCTCGAAGGAGCACCACTATAGCTGCCAGATCCTCGAGGCCTCTTGGCCTCCCTCTCCTCTCGCTCCTGACGGCGAACTGACTCAATCTCACGAGTGATATCAGCCACCTCCTTGAAGGTAGCACCTGTCACCCTCTCTCTAGTCATCAGAATACGGAGCTAGTAAGTAAGTCCATCGACAAACCTCCTGATCCTCTCTCGATCTGTCGGAACAACCAGATGGTATGATGAGCCAACTCAGAAAACCTACTCTTATGCTAGGACACGATCATCTCCCCCTGACGCAACCACTCAAACTGCCTACGCAGCTCCTCTCTGCGAGACTGCAATACATATTTCTCTAGGAAGAGAACGGAGACCTGCTGCCAAGTAAAGGGTGTTGCACCAACAGGCCTACGCTTCTCAAAATCTTCCCACCAATTGAAAGCAGCCCTATAAAACTGAAAGGTGGTAAATGCCACACCAATAGTCTCAAGAATCCCTACTGAACGAAGCATCCGCTGGCACTTATCTAAGAAACTCTGGGCATCCTCGCCCTCTGCACCACTGAATGCCGGAGGCTAGATTCTACCAAACCTCTCAAGTCGACACTGCTCATCATCCGACATAACTGGTACTGCAAACTCCTGAGATGGTGCAACCGACTGGGATAGAGGAGCCCCCAGTGTCTAGATTCCCTGCACAACCTGATCAGGTGTGCGAGCAACGGGGGTCTGGATCCCTCCCTCGGTTTGTGAAGTAGCTGCTGCTGTAGCAACTGAAACCGCCTGAGCCAAACCGGTACATACTGACACGATCTGAGCTAAAGCCTCCTAAAGGCCTGGAATCACGATAGGCACAGCTGGTGCCTGCACTGGTGCTGCTGGAGTATCCATAGTTGGAGTCTGATCCTGAGCTAGGGTTGCTGGTGGATCAACAGGTGTTGCCCTCACTGCTCTGCCTCTGCCACGACCACGACTGCGTCCATAGCCTCTGGTGACTTGAGCTGGTGAAACTGGTGGTCGTCCACCCCTTCCGGTAGCTCGTGTCCTCACCATCTGTGAGAGAATAGAATAACAGAAGTTTAGTACTCGGACCAACAAGTTCGCACGATAAGAATTTCAAGAATATGAAGTTTTTCCTAAAGGTTCTGCACCCTCTCGAGGATAAATACAGACGTATCCGTACGGATTCGCGAGACTCTACTAAACTTGCTCATGACTCGTGAGACCTATGTAACCTACGCTCTGATACTAACTTGTCACGACCCTAACCCCGATCCCGGTCGTGATGACGCCTCTCATGAAGACAAGGCCAGCCAGTCTAAGACAATTTGTCCTTTTAAGCATTAAATAACATAAAGATAATTTAAAAGTGATTTAATAGCAATACTTAGCAGAAATAGAGATAACAAAGCAGAAATCCATCTCGACACATCCCTAACCGGGGTGTCACAAGTCACGAGCATCTATGATACTAAATCCTTAAATGTCACTACAGAGTTTCAAATACTGAACTAGGAGCATAAAAGAAATAGATAGAGAGGAGCTCCAGGTTGCGAACACTAACACCAATCTAAAGACTCCTCGAAGATCCGCCTGAAGCTGGAATGAATCAGCACTCGGGAGCAAAACCAGCGACGCCTGAATCTGCACACATGGTGCAGGGATTAATGTGAGTACTCCGACCCAGTGAGTAATAAAAATAAATAATGACTGAAAGTAAGAAAACACGCATACACAAGGTATTCTATGATGAAGCAGTTAAATAAGTAATTTACAAGCAGGAAACTAATGACGAATAGCATAAAATACTTCTACAACAGATAAACAAGTAATTGATAGACAAAGAAGATAAAGTAAACACATAGAAGTTCGCCCCTCGGGCACAATATCAACAATTTCAGCCCATCGGGCTCAATCTCACATCACAATGGGTACCCGCGCTCACTGGGGGTGTGCAGACTCCTGGAGGGGCCCCTTACGGCCCAAGCGCAATATCAAGCCATCTCGTTGCATCAAATCTAGGCCCTCGGCCTCATATCAATCAAGCCACCTTGTGGCGTACATATCTCAAGCCCTTGGCCTCAAATCAGTATCAGTGTTTCCTCACAACATAGGCCCTCGGCCTTACTTAGTCAAAAATACTCACAAGCCCCTCGGGCAATAGTAAAAACAATATTTCTCAGCCCAAAAGTCATTTAAAATATCATTTAAATCTTAAAACTTAGTAAACATAGCTGAGTGTGAAAACAATGGAAAATAACATGACTGAGTTCAAGTAATGAGTCAAAATAGTGAGGAAATATCAATGAAAAGCCCCGAAGGGATCAAATAGTCGGCCCTAGGCCCAAATATGACATTCAATCAAAATAAAAATGACAGCATACAGTTTACAATCAAACTACACGGTAACATCATCAATTGGGATGGACTAGGTCACAATCCCCAACGGTGCTCTACCCCACGCTCGCTATCTAGCATGTAAGTCACCTCAACATAGCACTACGATGTGCAATCTAGGATTTCAGACCCTCAGAACATCATTTACAATCATTACTCACCTCGAACCAGTTAAGTCTCTAGCTCGCGATGCCTTTTCCCCTCGAATCGGCTTCCACGCGCGTCGAATCTATCCAAAATTAGAACGAATACGTCACAATATGCTAAGGGAACAAAGCCCAAGCGAAAACATTCGAAAAATATCAAAAGTTCCGAAATTAGCAAAACCCAAACCCTGGGCCCACTTCTCGAAACTCAAAAATTTTCACATCATTAGATTTCTCGTCTTCGCACGAGTTCATACATACCAAGAACACAAAAATCGGTGTCCAAATCACCCCTCAAATCCCCATTTAGAAGTCTCTTAAACTCAAGCCCAAATCCTCCATTTTAGCCTTTCATTCACTTTAATTATAGCCCTAAATCCATGAAAATCTACAATAGAATTGAGTTTTAGGTCCAAAAATCCTTACCTCAATGAAGTCCCTTGATTTCTCTCTTCAGAATCGCCCAAAAATCTCCAAGGTCGAAGGCAACAATGGTGAAATAACCCAAAGTCGCGAAATGAAATAACATATAAGGTCTGCCCAGGCATTTCCGCATCTGCGGTATCGCATATGCGGTCAACTCCTCCACTTCTGCGTAACTCACTTAACGGTCGCATACCGCATCTGAGGTCAAATGGTCGCATCTACGACTCCGCAGATGCTTCCCCATATCGCATCTACGGTTCCTGTCTCTCCATCTTAAAACCGCATTTGTGTCTTCCCCTCCGCATCTGCGACACCGCACCTGCGGTCCCCAAACTTCAGGTGCAAAAACACCAGAAGCAGCATATTTCGAAAATCTCCCAAGTCTCAAATCTTCCCGTTAACCATCCGAAATCACTCCAAGGCCCCGGGACCTCAACCAAAAGTACAAACATGACCCAATACCTTATTCAAACTTGTTTCAATCATCGAATCACCTCAAAAACATCAAATCTACCAAATCACATCGGATTCAAGCCTAAGTTTCTAAAATTTAGCGAAACACGCTTTTGATAAAAAATCCAACCAAACCATGTCCGAATGACCTGAAATTTTGCACACACATCCCAAATGACATAACGAAGCTACTACAACTGTTGGAATTCCATTCCGACTCCCGGATCAAATTCTTACCTATCAACCGGAAATCACCAAAATATCAACTTCGCCAATTCAAGCCTAATTCTACTCCGGACCTCCAAAACCCATTCCGATCACGCTCCTAAGTCATAAATCGCCTCCCGAAGCTAACCGAACCATCAGAACTCACATCCGAACCTTCTAACACATAAGTCAACATCCGGTTGACTTTTTCAACTTAAGCCTTCTTAAAAGAGACTAAATGTCTCAAACCTTATCAAAATCATTCCGAACTCGATCCGACCGACCCGATACCACAAAACACGGATAACAAAACATAAAGAAGCAGAAATGGGGAAAACGAAGCGGTAACTCATGAAATGAATGGCCGGGTCGTCACACTATAATAGTATGAAATATATTTCAACTAGAAACAGGAAAGCTTATTCCTATATTTATTCTAACTATAAATCATATTTAGACATGAATTAAATAAATCAAATTCTAAATAACTAAGGTTTCCTATAACAACATTGAATTAGTTTTCCAACATTCTCCCGTAATTCAAAGTTGTATACGTCTGACTTGTTCATTGTGCAGTTATGTTGGATCACTTCTCTCCAACTCTCACTTTTGATGAAGCACATGTCTTCATCCCTTGATTTGTTGAAGCACCTGTCTCTAACTCACGTTAATGCACGTTGTCACCAACCGTTGATGCACTTTGTCACCAACACTCAATTTTGTTGAAGCACCTGTCTTCAACTAACGTTGATGCACTTTGTCACCAACCGTTGATGCACTTTGTCATCAATACCCAATTTTGTTGAAGCCCCGGTCTCCAACTCACGTTGATGCACTTTGTCACCAACCGTTGATGCACTTTGTCACCAACACCTAATTTTGTTGAAGCACCTGTTTCCAACTTTTAGAGAAGAGTTTCTTCATCTTCTGCCATATTTATTTGCACATCTTCAAACTTGTTTTTTTCTTGAATCTGTTTTGAAACTTTTCATCGAATAATCCTATTTTTTTGACAACTATCTGTGATTTTGCCAACATATTTTTTGGCCTGAGGGCGTCACCCAATGGCTAGCGCTACCTGCCGGCAGCGAAAGCTATTTTCTCCCAAGATCGTAGAAGCTCTAATACCAATATGAAGGAAAATATTTTATTATAAATCTATGAATGATCTCTACAATTCTTTATTTCCTCCACATTTAAAATAAGCTATCAATATCCCTATTTATAATAGTATGAAACCTATTTCAACTAAAAACATGAAAGCATATTCCTATATTTATTCTAATTAAAACTCCTATTTAAACATCAATTAAATAAACCAAATTCTAAATAACTAAGGTTTCATACTACAACTTTAAATTAGTTTTCTAACACCAAATCATAGCTTTAAAAGATTTTGTTTTTGTTTTTTTGGAATGGCATTCCCTGGCTATACGTCTGCTGCTTGTAAAGCCTTTTAGTGAAAAAAAAGAGACTGGGAAAATACTCAAAATTAAGATGAAAGAAGTGGAAATAGCATCTACTATCTATTTGTTAATGTTGTGAAATATAGTCTGTTCACTCCCCTTTTGTTAACTATTTCTATGTTCAGGACCTACTAGGAACCAAGTCACTGGACTGGTTCCAGAAAATATATACTGTAAAATTTATTTTCTGTGTATCCATACATAACATAACCTCTTTAGAAACCAAAAAAAATAAAATGAAAAACCTTGCGAAATATATCAATTGGAGGCTCCCCCACCCTTTATGTAGAAACTGATACTTGCTACCTCCCACCAATAACTATTTAGTATTTTTTTCATCTAATGAAATTTGAACCCTGATCTGCAAGGTTTCATCCACTTCATTGATCGTTAGGACATACCCTTGGGTGCAACTAACTCCCTTTATGTAGAAAGCCTTGTATCTTATTTATAATTTTCTAACGAATAATGGAATGGTAAGTTCGGATACATATTGTGTGCCTTGCGGTTTGTAACCCATTACAATGTGCTAATTGCGAAAAGAATTATTTTGAAAGAGTCAATAAGCAATAACACCACTGGACTAAAAAGACAGTGTTCCCATTACAACTTCAGGTGAAAAAAAAAAGTAGCAACTGTTGAGGATTTAAGTATATTAAATGCTTAAAAGAGGGTGAATGGGAAATAGAGGAAAATAAAAATTTTAAGTGAAATTTTAAATTTTCCCACTTGATGAAGGAACATTGTCCCATATTGGAAGAGGAAGAGGTTTTTAATGGGTATATAAGCAATTGCACTTTTTCTAGCTCTTAAACAATTGAGAAGAAGGCAAGCCTCGCGCCGTCGTCGTCGTCACTCGGCTTCGGCTTCAGCTTCAGATTTGATCGATCGATTGATTAATTTTTTGGACCAAATTTATTTAATAGTAAAATATTAACAGAAATATTATTAAACATTTATTTTAATAACAAAATATTAATATTAAAATAATTATTAATATTAAATTCAATCAATTTTCTATTTTTCAGTTGTGAAACTAAAAATTAAAATTTTCTCTTCAGTTCCCGATTTATTATTGCATAAATTAGCCATTTATATTATGGCATTTATGCTATGAGCGTTTTGCAGAAACAACCATTCTGACGAGTTGCACCTCTTCAGTTTTCAGCCCAACTTTGTCTATAAATACAAGTCCATTCTCTCTGAATTTCCATACGAATTTCTGAGTTTTCTAGTCCTTCTTTTGCATTGTTTTAACTTCAAAGAAAGCAACAATAAGTATGAGTTACTACCGAACTTTGTGTTTGATGAAACACTGGAGTTTGAAGTACCACTACACTAGTGTGTAACTCGTTCTATCCTGGTAGGAAACAATCCATAACCTTAGGTAATAGGAGAGGATTAAATTCCTAAAGGAAACACTGTGAATTCAGTGGGCTCGGATTAACTTTTGTTTCTTTACATTTTCTGTTTATATGTTATTCTATTTTCCCAAATTTAATTTACAAATACAGATTATTAACAATCTTAAAGAATTTAATTTTGTATTCTGTATTTGTGTTATATTCACTGTTTTGGAATTTAAAACCTTTGTGTTTTTTTAGAGATTAAAATCTACGTGATTTTAACGATTAATTTTGTCATTCTTTTACAGAAATAACTAATGAGAACGGGAACCAGACTGTTCCAATGGTGACTTCCAATGCATCAATAAGCCGAACACCGACGTTGGCATCGACGGAGAAACCCGAAAAATTTTCCGGGTTAGATTTCAAGCAGTGGCAACAGAAGATGTTCTTCTACTTGACTACTTTAAGTCTGCAGAAATTCATCAAGAAAGATGTTCCTGTTCTGCCCGATGAAACTCTAGAGAATGACCGCTTTCTCGTGATTGAGGCGTGGAAGCATTTTAATTTTCTGTGCAAGAATTATGTTCTTAGCAGACTGGAGGACGATTTGTATAATGTCTATAGTGGCGTAGAGACGTCAAAAGAATTGCGGACTACGCTTGAAAAGAAAAACAAAACTGCAGATGTCGGGTTGAAGAAATTTGTCGCCAACAAGTTTTTGGACTACAAAATGGTAGATAGCAAGTCTGTTATTACCCAAGTCCAGGAATTGCAAGTGATTATTCACGATCTCCTTGCTGAAGGTATAAATCAAATTAATACTGATGCTGAAAGTAGTAATCTTAGTATGTTTACTAACAGAATTTTCATTGAAGGTCTTGTCATCAATGAAGCATTCTAAGTAGCAGCGATGATTGAGAAGTTGCCTCCTTTGTGGAAGGACTTCAAAAACTACTTGAAACACAAACGCAAGGAGATGTCCCTTGAAGATCTCATTATTCGGTTGAGAATCGAAGAGGACAACAAAGCTGCTGAAAAGGGAGGCCAGGGGAACTCAACACTAATGGGAGCAAACAAAGTTGAGGATACTTCTCAAAATAAGAGAAAGAGGAAGCAGGCTTCTGGATCGAAAAGCAACCCAAGTAAGAAGTGGTTCAACGGAAATTTTTATAACTGTGGGAAAGCTGGGCACAAATATACGGAGTGCCATGCTCCGAAGAAAGACAAGAAGAAGGGTCAAGCAAACATGGTTAAAAAGCGTGAAGATGTTGATGACTTGTGTGCCATGCTTTCTTAATTCAACCTGGTGGGAAATCCTAAAGAGTGGTGGATTGAGGAGCCACTCGCTATGTTTGCGCTGTTAGAGAAGCTTTTGCAACACATGCTCCTGTTGAACCCGAAGAGACTCTTTCTATGGGAAATGCTACAGCCTCCAAGATTGAAGGATGTGGGAAGATCTTTTTGAAGATGACTTTTGGCAAGGTGGTGACTTTGAACAACGCCCTTCATGTTTCCGAGATTAGAAAGAATTCAGTCTCTGCTGGACTCCTTGTTAAGAATAGTTTTAAGTGTTTTTTTTGTTTCCGATAAGGCTATAAAAGCAAGAACGAAATGTTTGTAGGAAAAGATACCTCATTGAGGGCCTTTTCAAGCTGAATGTAATGGTTGTTGAGAATAATAATAAAATTTCAGCTTCGTCTTACTTACTTGAGTCAAATGAATTATGGCATATACGTTTGGGTCATGTCAATTATAAAACCTTGTGGAAAATGATTAACTTGAAAGTATTGCCTAAATTTGAATGCGACAAATCAAAATGTCAAATATGTGTGGAATCTAAGTATGTTAAACATCCTTATAAGTCAGTTGAAAGGAATTCAGATCCTTTAGACCTAATTAACAAAGATGTTTGCGATATGAAGTCAATACCATCTCGCGGTGGAAAGAAGTATTTCGTAACTTTTATTGACGATAGTACTCGGTATTGCTATGTTTACTTACTTAATAGTAAAGATGAAGCAATAGACGTGTTCAAGCATACAAAAATGAAGTTGAAATGTAACTTAACAAGAAAATCAAAATGATACGAAGTGATAGGGGTGGTGAATATGAATCTCCTTTTGACCAAATATGTTTAAAATATGAATTATTCATTAAAAAAAGCCCCTTACATGCCCCAATCCAATGGGATTGCAGAAATAAAGAACCGTTCATTAAAGGATATGACGAACCATTATTGATAAGTTCTAGTTTGCCACATAACTTTCGGGGGGAAGCCATTCTTACGGATAGACGAATACTAAATCGAGTACCCCATAGCAAAACACAATCCATTCTATATGAAAAATGGAAAGGAAGGAAGCCCAACTTGAATTATTTTAAAGTGTGGGGTTGTTTGGCAAAAGTGTAAGTTCCTAAACCCAAAAGGGTAAAAATAGGACCGAAAACAGTTGATTGTGTTTTCATAGGATATACGATTAATAGTAAAGAACATCGATTTTTGGTTCATAAATTAGAAAATCCCGACATTTATAATAATACGGTTATAGAACCAGATAATACTGAGTTCTTTGAAAATATATATCCATATAAAAAGGAATGTGAATCGATTGGTGAAGGATCTAATCAACCTCCGGAAGAAACAAAAGAAAGTACATTTAATTAGGAGGATCCAAGACTTAGTAAACGTCAAAGAATGTCTACTTCATTTGGACCAGATTTTGTGACTTTTTTATTAGAAAATGAGCCTCGAACATTTAAAGAAGCTATGTCTTCTTCGGAATCATTGTTTTGGAACGAGGCAGTCAATAATGAAATAGAATCTATATTGAACAACCATACATGGGAATTGGTTGATCTTCCTCCTGGAAATAAACCGTTGGGTTCTAAACAGATTTTTAAGAGAAAAATGAAAGATGATGGCACTATTAATAATTTAAGGCAAGACTTGTAGTCAAAGGGTATAGACAACGGGAAGGTCTTGAATACTTTGATACATACTCTCCAGTTACAATAATTAAATCCATATGGATGTTAGTAGCATTAGTTGCAGTGTATGGTCTTGAAATTCATCAAACGGATGTTAAGACGGCCTTCTTGAATGGAGATTTGGAGGAACAAATCCACATTGAACAACCTACAAGGTTTGTGGTTCTAGGTAAAGAAAAGAAGGTATATAAACTTGTTAAGTCTTTTTATGGACTAAAACAAGCACCCAAATAATGGCATGAAAAATTTGACCAAACAATGCTGTCAAATAGTTTTAAGATAAATGAATGTGATAAATGTGTGTACATTAAAATATTTCAAATCACATAGTCATTATTTTCTTATACGTAGATGATATGCTGATAATGAGTAATGACATTGCCAACGTAAATGCTACTAAGCGTATGCTAACTAGCAAGTTTGATATGAAGAACTTGGAAGTTGCTGATTTAATTATAGGGATTAAGATCCATACGACTCCACAAGTTCTGGCATTGTCACAATCTCATTATATTACTACAGTACTTGAAATTCAAGCACTTAGGGTTTAAAGTTGCAAAGACTCAAATTGACGTAAATCTTACATTAGCAAAGAACAAAGGCCAAAGCATGTCACAATTGGATTATGCTAGTGTGTTGGGATGCTTAATGTACATCATGAATTGTGCACGACCAGACATAGCTTGTGCTATAAGTACATTGAGTCGATATACGAGCAATCCAGGTCAATCTCATTGGATGGCAATGAAACGAGTTTTGGGATATTTAGAACATACCCAGGGCTTGGCTTTGCACTACAGTAAATATCCTATGGTGATTGAGGGATACTATGATGCAAATTGGATCACTAGTTCAACTGATTCTAAGTCCACAAGTGGATATGTATTCACTACTGGTGGAGGAGCGGTATCTTGGAAGTCATCCAAACAAACTTGTATTGCCTACTCTACAATGGAGGCTGAGTTCATAGCCTTAGATAAGGCCAGTGAAGAAGCTGAAGGGCTATAGAATTTCTTGGAAGACATTTCATTTTTGCCAAAACCATTGGCACCAATGTGCATACATTGCGATAGTCAAGCGGCAATTGCAAGGGTTGGGAGCATTATGTATAATGGTAAATGTCCTCATATACAGCGAAGACATAAAACCATTATGCAATTACTCTCTAGAGGAATTATCATGATTGACTATGTAAACTCAAGTGATAATGTATCGAATTCACTTATAAAAGTCCTAACTAGAGAGGTAGTTGATAAATCAAAGGTTTTGAGACTATGGTTGAGAACAAGTCATAGTGGTGGTAATTCTGCCTAGAAGATTGGAGATCCCAAGATCTAGGTTCAAGGAGATCAAACAAAGTCATTAATAACAGTTCAACATTGTCTACTAAAATTTTGGTCCATTCTCGTGATGAGACAATGTTCAGACAAAGGATAAAGCATTAAGGCTCTTTAATGATTTCTAAATTTGTTACGGGGTATATCAAATAGTGTATCTACGGGATAACACGTTTAGGAATCGCCTATGTAAGTGTGAAGTGTTAGCTACTTCAAGGAGAACTTTGTAAGGTCAGTTCTCTACGCACTTATGAAACCATGCGGTGTTTATGGCTAAAATGAACACAACAATGAGAACCAAAGACGGTTAAGGGTTGGTTGTGTGACTTATGATTGTCTTGGTATACACCAAAGTTTGACGATTCAAAGATATCAAATCTATCGATTGACCGAGTATATCTGACATAAGTTCACTACGGAAAGTTCAAAGGGAAACCTATTTATCCATATACAATTAATCATTGCTTACGAATTGTTGATACCTAATTTTTCTCGTATATTTTTTATATGAAAAATACATTTCAAAATAGCATGTATATTCATATATAAGTATGTCCCAAGGTCCTATTATTTTTCTTAATTTTTTAAATATTTTTAAAATTAGTTTTATCGCCCTATTTTATCAAGAAAAATCCAATAATTATTTCCAAAATTAGGATTTTTGGTAATTCATTTATTTTATTCTCATTTTTATACTATAATATAGCTAATATAATTTTTGCATATTTTTTAAAAATTTATTTAGTATTTTTAATGGTAAATGGCATATAATTGCAATATTAGCCATTATTAGGTTTAATTTGGTCTCATATTCATAAAATAAGATTTTATATTTTTTAATTGATAATTAGGTATTATAAATCATTTTGATGCTTTTAATTTATTTCTAGCAATTAATTTACTATTTTATTATTTTTAAAAGGGAAAAAACTGGCTATTTAAATGATAGCCCAATTCATTTCAAATTTAGCCTAAACATATGACCCCTAATTAGACCCCAATTTCAATTAAAATCCAACCCAAGACCCCAAGACCATTCCTAAAACTACCCGACCCAATCCGTATCAAATCTTGGCCATTGATCAATTTCGATCAACGGTCTAGATCCACACTTACCTTTTTTAACCTAACGACCCCCCCAAAACCCCTCATTTCCCCTCACTTATCTCTATCTCTCTAACTTCTGGTTCTCGCTAAAACCTTCCTCCTCCATCCATCTCTGATGAATCCTTTTCACCTTCTCCGGCCACCTTCCAACCTAAATCTATGGTGGTTCCACCACCCCCAAGCCACCTATGGCTCCTCATGTTTGGATAACTGAAGACTCGTGGCCTGACCATGAAGAGTTAGATGCAGATCTTTGTCGACTCAGGTTCCATGGCCATCTTCGGCCCTATTCCGGCAAGCTATGTCTTTTTCGAAGCCTGGTCTCGACTCCTATTTCTTAGATCCAAGCCTTTCTCATCGTTTGATTTCCTCTGAAAAGCCTAGTTTCGAGGTTTTTCTGATCTCTTTAGATATGTTCCAGACCTATGCTCTCCTTAAGCTTTTTAAACGATTCTCTTGACTTTTCTTTAAAAAAAAAACTACATTTTTAAAAACCATTTATTTTTCCGATCTAGGTTATTTCTAAGATATTTAGATGTTTCTCTGATTTTTTCTTTCTTTTACGTGTTTCTTCTACTGTGTTCTTGTGTGTTTCTTCTATTGTATTTGCCTCTACTGTGTTCTTGTGTGTTTCTTCTAATTTATTTTTCCCTAATGTGTTCTTGTGGGTTTCCTCTACTGTATTTTTCCCTACTGTGTTCATGTGTTTTTCCTCTACTGTATTTTTTCCTACTGTGTTCTTGTGTGTTTCTTCTACTATATTTTTCCCTACTGTGTTCTTAAGTGTTTCTTATTAAATTTCCTCTACTGTGTTCTAGTTAAGTTCCTTCTAATGTTTCTCCTACTGTTCTTATCAATTTTTTTTATGTTTCGTATTAGTTTCTTCTACCATGTTTTATTTGAGCATCTACTGTGTTCTGCATGTTACTCTTCAACCATGTTTCTTATGAGTTTCTGTTGCTGAAAGGAACATGTTAAAGGTTTCAGTTCTTTTCTGAGATCTTTGAACTTGTTTCGAGTTAACTACTCGTCCTCTCATCTCTGCACTCGATTGATGGTAGAAACCCTAGAATTTGGGGGTTCTTTCAAGTTTGGAAATCATTAGCTATATGATTTGCTTGAACTTGTTTTATTTCAAAAGCCCTAACTCTTTCAGACCTATTTCGAGGCTCTGAACTGAGCTTTGAAATCCTTGTTTTTCATATGATTCTGACTTTTGCTAAACTCTTCTAAGGTCTTTTGCACTGGAATCTTTGTATGCTACTAGATGGTACTTCTCTTTTACATGGCTAACCTATGGGACAACTATGCTTCTGTAGTCTATTTTCTATTGATTTTGCAATGATACGACACCTTCTTTCATGCTTGACATGTATGTATGCCCTTTACATGTGATAAACTTTCCGCCAAAATAACTTTTAATTTGTGATTAGTTCAGACTTCCTTCGGAATAGGTCTGATTGATTTCTTTCCATTGTTTGCTAATTTTCCTGTGATTTGACTTAAGTTAAAACCCTTCTAAGCTTTTCTGACTTGGTTCATTCATGGATTAGTAATTACAAGATCCCTGACCTTTGATTTACTGGATACTAATTGATTCTCTTACCTTATTTGTACAACCGTGTACTTAAAAATTATGTCCTTAAATAACTTTTTATGTACTTGCCCCTAATTTCATGCTTTGCACAAGATGTTTATTTGACTTCTTCCCTTAAATAGTTTTCCCATTTGAATCTAAATTCCTTAATTAAGGGAAGTCTTGTGTGATTGATTCTTAATTGATAATCAGTTCTTTTACTATTTTCTTACCTTATTTTTGCCTGATGTTCACACTACTGTCGACGCCCCCTTTTTCTTGCAAAATCGGGTTTACGACATTTGGGTGGACAACTCTATTCCCTTTTGGGATTTTGGATTTTTTGATTTGAAGAGTTTCCACCTAATGATTAAGTGCATTAGGACATTAAGAGTTTTTGAGTTGGAAAACCAGAGTTCGGGTAAGGACTAGAAATTATCTCGAGGGGGAGGTGGTAGGCACCCCTCAAGATCCACTAGTGTAGTTCCCGGCCTTGTTACAGTTGTGACTTTACAAATAAGCAATTAGAGCTCAAATAAAGGGGCTTGCACACAAGTTTAAACTTATTTTTTGAGAAAAAAGATAAGGCAGAATTTTTATGGAAAGCGATTTAAATAACTTATAGGGAAAACAAGGAAGAAAACACATAAAGGGAAGGGAGTCCTAGGTGTATAATCAATATGGATCACATCAATGCAATATCCAGCAATCACTCCTCAGAAGAGGGGTCGCACATGATATTAGCGCACCGGTCATCATATCCATATTCTACCCTTCCCACCCCGTTAAGGTATTAAAGCGCGGAATAGTATCATTACTTGTTGCATGCTATTACCCGTCCCAATACTATTTGTCCTGGAGGCATATAGGACTACTAATCCTAAAGGGGAGGGAGTTTGGGGAATTTTGAGAGTTTCAAAGGGTAAAATTCTAAGGCGACATTTAAAACATATACAGCAAATTTTGGGAGAGCAAGTAAGCAGATATGGCTCAAATAAACCTCCTAAAATTGAAGAGAAGCATGTAGTCTAGCATGTCTTACACATACTGGTTTGGTCTGAATTAAATTAAGGCATAGGATAGGTTGATTTACCACATATTTCCCAGATAGGGAGTCCAAATTAGCCCTGCTTAGATGTAGTTGTCAAAGATTAACATAGTTAATTAATTACCTAACTGTTTGCCTATGTGTTAAATGGGACCTATAGTCATGATATCTATTAGATCAGAGACGAAGGCATAAACTGATTGCAGAAAAAGAATTATCAGTTACAAAGTCATAAGTTCTGCGAGTGTTAAACAAAATTACTACTGATTTTAGGCTTAGGAGTGAGTGGACGATTCAGGTTTAGTTGATACCTCCTATATGCATGCTTTCTAGGCGTTACTGATTTTAATCACTGTTATTATCATGCAGAGATCCTATAGGCAAGTCATCTATATGCAATTGGTTATTTAACTCCTATAAGCAGATTTTCCTTGTGACAGATGCATATTCAAAAATACGAGAAGTCATGTAGGCATATTATCTATATGATATGCAGAATTTCAGTAACGACTTATGGACATGGTATTTATACGAAGTGCACAAAAACCTATGAGCATGGTATCTATATGAGATGCAGAAAACCTATGAGCATGGTATCTATATGAGATGTAGAAAACCTATGAACATGGTATCTATATGAAGTGCAGAATTTTTAGAAGTAGTAACTCATTGTGGATATGATATCTATATGACATGCAGAATTTCAGTAGTTAATTCTTATAAACATGATATCTACATGAGATGCCAAATTTCAAAAATAGTAATTCCTATGGACATGATATCTACCCATTTTGCATGCATTCAATCCCATCCCTTTCACTATCCACCCCAGTAGTTATTACAAAGTTATTAAAGACCAAATGAATCAGAAAATTACATCAGTGATTACATCTACATCTAATCAGCCTAATCCAAACTCAGAGTCTGATAATATGAGATAAACCAACTTCCAGGATCAGATTTTTTAAATCCTTTCTCTTATTTGGGGTGTGTCAAAGTTCCAAGGAGCTTCAAGAACTCCAAGCTATGCTTACACCCCAAATATCATTGCAGAATCAGATTATAGTGCAGTGTGGAAAGGCCAGCCCTCAAATGTCCGAGTTCAGAGGGAACTCAAGGTCCCAAGGCAAGGCTCATAGGAGGGGCCAGAACTTAGAGGCTAGGAGTAAGTGCAAGTGTAGTAGAGGGGAAATGGCAAGATAGTGGTCATGCCAAAATTTCTGCAGCTTGTCAGTTGTAAATTGGGGAGTTAGGACCTATTGAAGGTCAGGTTCAGCCTTGGACATCAATTGGGATGCGTCCAGGCTATACCTTAACTCAACATACATAGAGGAATGGTGATTCATAACAAGCAGGATTCAGGAAAGGAGTAGGCAGGGGCATACCCAGCAATGGGACATACTGGCATACCCTTTAGCCTACTTGGGGGGGGGGGTCAAAACTCAATTCATGAGCAATAATTCTTGTTGCCATGCCTTGAGTACCCACTTACAAACATATGGGGATAAATGGGATGGGGAACTAGTGTTTACAAGAAAGTAAAGCAAACAGTAGCACATAAGCATTTCAATGTCAAATTCTGCAGAAAATAGACATAGGCGCAAAGACTGTAAATAAACACAAATTAGGATGATGTTGGGAATGGAATCAAGACATACCAGTTTTTAAAAGAGATAGGCAAAATAAAGCAGTAGTCTTGTGAAAGCCAAAGTGCAGACAAGAAAGTTCAGAAGAGGTTGTGAGAATTATAAGTGTGAAGTCTGAAGTGTATTCAGTATGTGTTGTGAAAAGAAAAGGCCGGGTATTTATAGCGTGAAAGTTATGAGAAATAAGGCAAGAAAATCATTGAAGTCTGATTTTCAATCAATTACATAAAACTCCCTTTAATTAAGGGATTCCAATTCAAACGGGTATAAACCAACTAAGGAAAGAAATTAATCAAACTCTTTGTGCAAAGCATGCAATTGAGGGCAAATACATAAAGGTTATTTAAGGACAAGGTTTATGAAAGTACACGGTTGTATAATTAAAGAGAGAGAATCGATTAACAGCCAAGAAATCACAAGTCCAAAATATTTGGTATGAATGAACATAGCCAGAAAAATTGAAGAAAAAGGTTTTACTAAAGGAAAATCAGTAACAATCAATTAAAACCCCCCAAAAAAAAGATTCTGATTCAATCACTAGTTGAAATCCTTTTAAAGAAAGATTCAGCACATATATAAAAGCTCATAGGCATGCTTAAACATGAAGAATGACCTTGTAAAAATCAGTGGAAAGAATCCAATGCAGGAGAGTTTAGCAGAGAGTTAGGGTTCTAAAAATAAAACCCTAACCTACATAGTTGAATCCTCGGCGGAATCCCAAATTCTAGGGTTTCCACCTTGAATCGAACACAGAGATGGAGAGGCAAGTAGTAAAAAACAGGCTTAGTGGCTTCTTTCAGAAGCTCATGAAAAAGCATACAAACAAGTAGAAAGATCAAAGCAAACATAGTGAAGCAACTAGTTTCGAGGCGTAGTAAGAGAACAACTGACAGTATAAGAAATAGTAAAAGAAATACATGCTTATAGAGGATGAAGATAGCAGAAAATGGTAAAAAACAGGCGAGAATCATAGCATAGAAAGCACAGTAGGAGAATATGCCATGATGGAGTATAGAAAACACAGCAAAAGAACATTCAATCACGGAATACGGAACTCCATAGAAGAACACACAAGGACATAATAGAACAAGCATAAGAACACAGTAAGAGAAACAATACCAATAATAAAGAAAAAACAAATCGTAAACAAAACACTTGAACAATTTCCAGAAACCCTAAATCGAAAAAGAAAGGTTTTGAAAGCAATTTTCAAAAAAACATTTAGGGAAATCATTTAAAAAATTCACGCATAGCACAGATAAATAACAAATCTAAAAGGAATCGGAGTAAAACCTCAAATAGCTAGGTTTCAGAAGAACCCTAGAGTGAGAAAGGCTTTAAAAGGATCTGGTCTAAGTCGGATAAAGTCGGAATCCGACTCAGGAGACTAGGACATGCCGGAGCAAGGCCAGAGATGGCCGGAAACCTCAAGTCGGTGAAGATCTGAGTGAAAGACCCTTAAAGTCTATCCTCGATCCCTCAAGCATCAGGCTCATAGGAGCAGTAGGGGGTGAGTATAGGGTTTCCATAGCCTGAGAAGCCACAGATTCTGGTGAGAATCGAAGGGGATTAGGTTTAGTTTGGGTGGCGACGACTAGGGTTTGAATGAGGTTGTAGAGAGGATTGGAAAGGAAAGGGGATTCAAGGGCGGCGGGTTGGTAACAAATGAATTAGGTTAGGGGTCATTTTAGCTTAAAAATGGTAAGAGGCAATGTGGACCGTTGATCTGGGAGATCAACAGTCGAGATTAGAGAGGGTAGGTGGGGGATCCAGTTCGGGATTAGGTTAAAGGAATATGGGTCGGGTTTAAATCAAAATTAGGGCTGGGAAATTGGGGGTTTGATTTGGCTAAAATTGAAATGGTAATGGGCTATATATTAAATAGTCAATTTCTCCCTTTTTGATTTAATTAAAATAGTTCAAATGATTTAAAAAAAAACAAATTAAAAGCATTGATCTAATTACTAATAGATAAAAATTAATCTAAAAATACTGGGAATAATTTTATAATTGTAAAACGATATTAATCGTAATATAGGCTATGATTGCAATTTTATGCAATTTAGCTTAAAAAATATAAAATAAATTTGTAAAAATATGCAAAAACTACCTTAATTATATTTTGGTGTAAATATGAGGATGGAAATAAATTACTCACCAAAATGATAATTTTGGAAATAATTATTGGATTTTGTACTGCTAAAACAGACAATAAAATAATTTTAAAAAGCTTTAAAAATTGGGAAAAATACCAAAAAATTCTTGGGCATGCCTATATATGCATGCACATGCTATTTTGAGAATATTGTGAGTATAAAAATATGTAGAAAAAAATTGGGTATCAACAACTGTCCCTCTTTACCCGAGAAGGATGAAAGAGTTGTTGGGTAAAGATATGATGGCCAATTTTGACCGGAAGAAATGATTTGAAAAGGTTTTGACCGAGCTATGGCTCCTGAGCTGCCTACATATCCCTGGTATTATAGGAATCGGGCCATATGTAGTTCGGGGGAATCCGTCGGCGGAACATGTCGATGGAGACTTCGAAAGACGGACGCAATATTCGGGTTGGGAAAGATGGTCAGGGATTGATGGGCTACGGGAACCGGAGCGAGATCGCTCCTACTGTAATGGCCATTTCCAGCTGGTGTACCTGCAAATGAACAATACGAACATATCGTGCATAAATTTAAACGTGATGCAAGTTCCCGTTAGACCATGAATGTTGTCTTCGGAGGGGTAGGATGACGTCCTCAGACCATGACGTCCTGGGCCATGAAGCGTATAATAGAGGATTCGCAGGCTATGAAACGATGTTCTCGGGCTATGAGAATGATGCCTCCGAACCATGATGCCTTTGAATGATGATATGAAAAAGACAAAAGCGGGGTCCTCAGGCCATGGCATGGCGTTCTCAAGCTATGAAAATGGTTCCTCCGACCAATGACGCCTTCGGATAATTTGGCGATCTTTCAGCCCATGAAATGCAGGATTTGGTGATGTTTCAGCCGATGTAAAGCATAAATATAAATGACGATCTTTTAGCCGGTGCCGGATTTAAATGAAGTTGGTAATATTTCAGCCGATGTAGAGATTTAAATAGAGTTAGCGATTTTTCAGCCATGCAGGAGAGATAAAGTGGCGATGTTTCAGGCATGCAGAATTAAATAAAGTTGGCGATTTTTCAGCCGTGTAGGATTTAAATAAAATTGGCGATGTTTTGGCCAACGTAGATTTTAAATAGAGTTGGCGATATTTCAGCCAACATAGAGTTTAAATAGAGTTGGCGATATTTCAGCCATGCAAGGGAAAATAAAATTAGTGATATTTCAACAGACATAGAGAATAAAATTGGCGATATTTCAGCCATGCAAATATTTAAATAAAGTTGGCGATCTTTCAGCCATGCGGGTGGAGACAATGCTTAGTCTCGGAAGGCAGAAAGGTAGCCTTATGCAATGCAGAAAAATGCAGGATGGAGACAATGCTTAGTCTCAGAAGGCAGATAGGTAGCCTTATGCAATGCAAGAAAATGCAGGATGGAGGTAGAGCTTAACCTCGTAAGGCAGAAAAGGTAGCCTTATGCAATGCAAGAAAATGTAGGATGGAGGTAGAGCTTAACCTCGGAAGGCAGAAATATAGCCTTATGTAGTGCAAGAAAATGCACGATGGAGGTAGCGCTTAACCTCGGAAGGCAGAAAGGCGGTCTTATGCAATGCAAGGAAATGCAGATGGAGACAACGCTTAGTCTCGGAAGGCAACAAGGTAGCCTTATGCAATGCAAGAAAATGCAGGATGGAGTTAAGGCTTAACCTCGGAAAGCAGAAAGGTAGCCTTATGCAATGCAAGAAATAAAGGTGAAGAGTAACGAAATTTCTTAGTTGAGAGATGATAGCTGATACTTGATTGTCATTGTGGCCGCTGGGGAGGTCATGTGCGGATAACACTTGTAAGCGAGTGATGATTCTGAGAGTTGTACTCCTGCAAAATATGAGTATGAACCGGATCTGATGGTTCTATGTTTTGAGGTGCCTGCATTCAAAGAAAAATTGTGAGTTTTATCAACGAGGAAGGTTAGTTCGTCTTCCCGTGGACTCCGCTCATCCTACTCGGTTCTTGTTTTCATTGGGATAGCGTCGCTAAACAAAGCAATTTGATAGTAACCATGCATGATTTTAAAATATGATGTAAATACATAATTTTAAAAAAATGATTTGCGACCTCTTTTGCTCCGAAATTTTGAGTGTCCTCTTCAAAATTCTGCCCCAGTTTGCTGGGCTGGGTTTCTGACGGCTGCGTGCGATGAATGGTTGAAAGTTGACTTCGGAATTTTGAGGGCCCTCCTCAAAATTCTGCCCCAGTTTCCAATTGCGGGGGAAATGAAGATTTTATTGAATTGTGACCGAACCCATAAGGATTCCTACGTATCCCCTCTTAAACAGGAATCAGGTCAGACGTAGTTCAAATTACATCATAAAGAAATCATAATGATTACACATTATAACGCTTGACTGCATCTGAATTGATTGGCTTTGGCCAGACTTCTCCATCCATTTCTGCGAGTATGAGGGCTCCTCCTGTTAGGACCCGGGGAACCATGTACGGGCCTTTCCAGTTGGGAGAGAATTTCCCTTTGGCTTCATCTTGATGTGGAAAGATTTTCTTCAATACCAGCTGTCCTGGTGTAAATTGCCTTGGCTTGACTCTTTGTTGAAAGCTTTGGACATTCTGTTCTGATAAAGTTGACCATGGCAAACTGTATTCATTCTTTTCTTGTCTATA
Organism: Nicotiana glauca; assembly: GCA_026770625.1. NCBI lineage: Eukaryota > Viridiplantae > Streptophyta > Magnoliopsida > Solanales > Solanaceae > Nicotiana > Nicotiana glauca. The sequence continues at coordinate 181,078 of MU707816.1, forward strand.
AGGGCTAACTGCACGTAGCGGCTATTTACCCATTCTGCTTCATCAAGTTCTGCTTCTTGTATGATCCTCAGAGAGAGAATCTCTAGTTCAGCGGGAATGACTGCCTCTGTACCATAAACCAACATATAGGGAGTCGCCCCGGTTGATGTGCGAACTGTGGTGCGGTATCCCAATAGAGCAAATGATAGCTTTTCGTGCCACTTCTTGCATTTCTCTATCATTTTCCTCATTATCTTCTTAATGTTCTTATTGGCCGCTTATACAGCTCCATTCATCCGAGGTTTGTAGGCTGTAGAATTCTTGTGCTTAATCTTGAACATCTCACACATTGCTTTCATCAGGTCACTGTTGAGATTGGAACCATTATCTGTGATGATCGACTCTGGGATTCCGAACCGACAAATGATACGGTCGGGACAAAGACTACCACAACCTTCTTGGTCACTGCCTTATATGATGTTGCTTCAACCCATTCGGTGAAATAATCAATTGCCACTAGAATGAACCTGTGCCCGTTTGATGCGGCAGGCTCGATAGGTCCAATAACATCCATTCCCCAAGCGGCGAATAGCCATGGCGAGCTTGTTGCAGCAAGTCATTTGGAGGCACTTTTATCATATCTGCATGTATCTGACAGCGATGGCATTTTCGGACATACTAAATGCAGTCCGTCTCCATAGTCATCCAAAAATAACCAGCTTGGAGTATTTTCTTGGCTAAGACAAAACCATTCATGTGTGGGCCACAGGTCCCTGCATGAACCTCTTCCAACAATCTGGATGCTTCCTTTGCTTCGACACATCTTAGAAATCCTAAACCGGGAGTCCTCCTATACAGGATTCCTCCGTTGTGAAAGAAGTGATTGGATAACTTTCGTAGTGTGCGCTTCTGAGTAGCATTTGCAAGTTCTGGATATTCTCCCGTTGTCAAATACCTCTTGATATCATGGAACCAGGGTTTTCCATCTGCTTCTTCTTCGACATGAGCACAGTAAGCTGGCTGATCATGAATTTTCATCAGGATAGGATCGATGAAGTTCTTATCTAGATGCTGAATCATGGATGATAAGGTGGCCAATGTGTCGGCAAACTCATTCTGGACTCTGGGAATATGTTGGAATTCTGTCTTTGTAAACCTCTTCCTCAACTCCTGTACATGATGCAGATAAGGGAGTATCTTGGAAATCTTGGTTGCCCATTCTTCTCGAACCTGATGTATGAGCAAGTTGGAATCCCCGATCACTAGTAACTCTTGAATGTTCATGTCAATCGCCAGCTTGAGGCGTAAGATGCAGGCTTCGTACTCGGCCATGTTGTTGGTGCACGGGAACCTGAGTTTGGCAGACACCGGTTAATGCTGAACTATTTCTGATACCAAAACTGCCCCTATGCCAACTCCTTTGAAATTTGCTGCTCTATCAAAAAACATTCTCCAGCCATCATAGGATTCTGCAATGTCCCCTCCTACGAAAGAGACCTCTTCGTTAGGAAAATACGTCTTTAGAGGCTCATATTCTCCGTCCACGGGATTTTCGGCAAGATGATCTACTAGTGCTTCTCCTTTGATCGCCTTCTAGGTTACGTAGACAATATCAAATTCACTCAGTAGGATTTGCCATTTTGCTAGCTTGCCCATGGGCATGGGTTCTGAAAGATGTACTTTAGCAGATCCATCCTTGATATGAGATAAGTGGTATAGGCACCGAAATAATGCCTCAACTTCTGAGCTACCCAAGTTAGAGCACAACAGGTGCGTTCTAATAGAGAATACCGGGCCTTGTATAGGGTGAACTTATTGCTGAGATAATAGATGACTTGCTCTTTTCTCCCTGTTTCATCATGTTGTCCCAAAAGACAACCGAATGCCCCATCGAGTACTGCAAGGTAGAGCAATAGCGGTCTACCCGGTTCGGGAGGAACCAGAACTGGCGCCATTGACAGGTATTCCTTGATTCTGTAGAAGTCTTTCTGATAATCATCAGTCCACTTAGTGGTGGAGTCCTTCATCAACATCTTAAAGATTGGTTCATAAATGACAGTAGACTGAGCTATGAACCGGCTGATGTAATCGAGTCTCCCTAAGAAACTCATAAGCTCTTTCTTGTTCTTTGGCGGTGGCAATTCTTGAATGGCCTTAACCTTTGACGGATCCAGTTCTATTCATCATCGACTTATGATGAACCCAAGCAGTTTTCCGGTAGGAACACCGAATGGACATTTGGCGGGATTCAGTTTCAAGTTGTACCTTCTCAACCTGCTGAAGAACTTCCTCAGGTCTTCCATGTGGTCAGTGGCTTTTTTGGATTTGATGATGACATCATCTACATACACCTCAATCTCTTTATGTATCATGTCATGGAAAATAGTAGTCATGGCCCTCATGTAGGTGGCCCCAACATTCTTTAATCCAAACGGCATCATCTTGTAACAATACATCCCCCATGGTGTAATTAAAGCCATTTTCTCCGTGTCTTCTTCGTCCATCCATATCTGATGATACCCAGCAAAACAATCGATAAATGATTGCAGCTCGTGCTTGGCGCAATTGTCAATCAGGATGTGTATGTTTGGAAAGGGGAAGTTGTCTTTTGGACTAGCCCGGTTGAGATCCCGGTAGTCGACACAGACTCTAACCTTCCCGTCCTTCTTTGGTACTGGCACAATGTTGTCCAACCATGTTGGATACTCCACTACTCTGAGGACCTTGGCTTTGACTTGTTTGGTAACTTCTTCCTTGATTTTCAAGCTCATGTCTGGCTTGAACTTTCTGAGCTTCTGCTTTACCGGCGGACATGTCGGATCTGTTGGCAGTTTGTGAGCTACAATAGATGTACTGATACCGGTCATATCATCGTACGACCAGACAAATATGTCTTCATATTCTTTTAAGAACTCCGTGTACTCTTCCTTTTCTGATGGCGACAGGTGAACACTGATGCGCGTTTCCTTGACATTCTCTGTATCCCCCAAGTTGACAACCTCAGTTTCGTCCAGGTTAGACTTAGGCCTATTCTCAAAGTCCTCAACCTCTTTAACGACCTCTTCTGGTATTTCATCCTCTTCTGAGTCTATATCCGTTTGTTGTGTTATCTCGTCGCATGTCACATTTTTCGGTTCATCAATATATGTAATAGTAATATTGTCTAAATAAAGTAAATGATAGAGAAAATAATAAGAGCGAGATTTATAAGAAACTGAAATACTTTGATAAATTCCATAATTGTTTTGAACATCAAAGCTCTTTTCGAATATGTAAAGAAAATACGGAAAGGAAATCAACTAGAAAAAAAGTAAAAGATAATGCATAGTGCTTTGTTCAGCCTTGCTACCCCGAAGCTTTCTGGCCTTGGTGGTTCTGATGGACCAATTGTTGAGGCGCGCTCCTCAGCTCACAGCTTGTATGGAAGGGCATTCCTCCCCTTCCTCCTCAAAAATGAGATGACAGTCCATATTGTCTTCTTCCAAGAACAAATTCTTCATTGCCGCCAATGTTTCCTCTTTTTCTAACCCATATATGATGTCTGCTCCAGGCAAGGTATCGGGTGCTCAGCGGATACTAAGGGCCACTCCATGGTGGTGACCGGTTTCTGAATTCTTCCCAAGTATATCCATACCCTAACCCGAAGGTGGTGCCATGCTTCTTCAGTTTGATAGGTTTAGTGATCCCCTGGAGGTTCTTACCGAGTCCTTTGCCAGGTTCATACCCACTCCAATTCAGTATACTTTCGATTTTGTTTTCCCACCACTTATCCTTGTCTACGGCGTTGACTCGCTCAATGTGATGGTAGGTTTCTCTGCCTAGCTTCCTTCTTTCTTTGATTGCTAGGATGGTCTGGATACTGTATATGGGGTCACTACCATCGCCATGAATAATCACCTCTTGGTCATTCCACTCAAATTCACTGCCTAGTGTAGGGTTGATGCTACAGCTCCAGCAACGAGGATCCAAGGTCGTCCCAAAAGTAAGTTGTAAGATGCTGTGATGTCTATCACTTAAAATCGACGTCGAACCAAGTTTGTCCCATTTGCAAACATAAACTGATCTCCCCAATAGTGGACCTTTGGGAACCATCAAAAGCTTTGACGTTGATGGCCCCGTCTTTGATCTCTTGCAGGTTCATCCCCAACATTCTGAGAGTCACTAATGGACAAATATTGAGGCTGGACTCTCCGTCAATCAAAGTCCTGGTAATGAAATAGTCTTCACATTGCACAGTGATGTGCAACGCTTTGTTGTGGTTTAACCCTTCTGGGGGCAACTCATCCTCGTGGAAAGTGATCTTATGACTCTCCAATATCTGCCCTATCATGTTCGCCATCTCCCCTCCAGTTATGTTGCTGGGTACATATGCCTCACTCAGTATCTTAAACAAGGCATTCTTATGTGCATCGGAGCTTTGCAACAGAGGCAGGATGGAGATCTGTGCTGATGTTTCATTCAGTTGATCGACGACCGAGTATTCTTTCGCTTGTATCTTCCGCCATAGATCATCGGGCCCAATTTCAATAGGCCATCCAGAGGCCTACTTACTTGATTCATCTAAATGCTCCAGAGTATAAACTCTACCGGTCCTGGTCATACCCTGTGGTGCAATTTCTTCTCCAGACCTAGTTTTCTCCTTCCTTCTCTCCTCGGTGGTGTAATCCCAAGGAATGACCTGTGTATGGAATGGTGTTGTGGCTGACATTGCTACAGGAATGAGCAACCTTGTTTTGGGAGGTAACACAGCAACTTCAAATGGTACAAGTGCCTTTGGAGACCCAAACTCTACCTCAATTGGCTCTGTGGTCTTTGTGGATGATGGTGTTTCAAGCTCGATTGGTGTGGACATATTTACTTCAACATCCCTAGAGGGCTAGATCTGGACTACAATTGGATTCAGTGTGATTGTTGGTTTCTTGGGCTCGTCACCTTCGGCAATTAATCTAATCGACCCTTTGGGGTCCCATTCATCTTCTACCTCGATCATGTGCACACATCCACCCTTATGATCAGGCAGGGGATTGTTGCGAATATTGGGAGTAGACTCCTTCGCCACGATGATCTTGTTGTCAATTAAAGCTTGGATTTTCTCCTTCAGAGATCGGCACTCATAAATGGTATGCCCCTTCATGCCGGAATGGTATGCACAGGTTTTGTTCGGGTTGACCCATTGGGAAGGATTTGCTGGAGTTATGGCAGGGATTGGGGTGACGTAACCGGCAGCTTTGAGTCTTTCATATAGCTGGTCGATTGGTTCGGCAATGGCGGTGTATTGTTTGGGAGGTCTACGGTCGAAGTTAGGGCACGGGCTAGGGAAGTTTTGGCGGGCGGGAGGTGATTGATAGTGAGGGGGATAAGCATTACAGGCTTGGTAGACGGGTGCGGGTTGGGAATATTTTGGTGAGGTAGGTTGATATGTGGGGGATGGAGATGATTTGGTAAGTATGTGGTGGAATTTGTTAAGAGGGCGGAGGTGCTTGGTAATTAGGAATAGGTTGATATGTGGGAGGGGGTACTGGGTAAGCTTTGTATTTTACTGGGGATTTCGTTCTTTTGTGCAACCATCACGGCACTCACATCCTTTTTCTTAGACGTGCCGCCTGATTGTAGGGCCTTGTTGGTAGCCTGCAATTCCTCAAAATTAGTGACCATACCACTTTTAATTCCTTCCTCAATCCTTTCTCCTATCTTGATGATGTCGGAGAATTTCTGGCCACCTATCAGCATCAACCTCTCATAATACTGTGGATCCTTAGCTCGAACGAAAAACCTATTCATCTGTTCTTCTTCCAAGGCCGGTCTGACTTTAGCAGCCTCTGATTTCCAACGAGTAGCATACTCGCGGAATGTCTCTGTAGGTTTCTTCTTCAAATTCTGGATGTAGAAGACATCTGGCATATTCTCCGTATTGAATCTGAACCTGTCCATGAAATCGGACGCCATTCCTACCCAGCTTGTCCACTTCTTGGGATCTTGGCTAATGTACCAAGATAGCGCATCACCTTTCAAACTTCTCATGAAGAGCTTCATGTGAATCTTTTCATCTCTTCCGACGCCGACCAGCTTATCACGGTATGTCCTCAAATGGACTCTAGGATCCCCTGAGCCATCAAACATCTCGAACTTAGGAGGTTTGTACCCCTCGGGAAGTTCGACGTCTGGCAGAATGCAAAGGTCCTGATAATTCAACCTCTCAATACCTTTGTTTCCTTCAACACCCTAGACTCGGCTAGTCAGTTTCTTGAGCTCAGCGGCCAGGATCTTGATGAGAGAGTCTTTGTCATAAGAGTCTAGTATGCTTGGAATAGGTTGAGTGTATTGTATCATGGTTTCCACGTAGATGGGGGTGTGATGGGGATGATCATTTTTGGAGTTTAGTGGTTCAGGAATGAGTAGTGGGGTGTTGTTTGAAATGTGGCATGTGTTGCAGTGGTGATGGAGAGCGGGCTAGTTTTGTGGTTTTGAGATGTTTTGTGGAGGTGTAGGATTTTAAGCATTGGGAAAGTTGACATCTGGGGTAGTGAGGGAGAATGACAAGCTTGCCAAGTTCCAAACTTTGTCCAGTTCTTCTTGAAATTTCAATAACTTTTGTTCGAGCTGGGCGGCACTTTCCTTAGACACCTGAATACCCTGAGGAACCTCTACCCTTTCAACTGAGTTCTCCTTCCTGACGTTGCTCAAGTCTTCCATTTTTGCTTTGTTCTTGTTTTTGATAGGACTCAGAGGAGGAGGAGGTGGAGGGCCCTTAGATCTTGTGGAGTAGGATGACGATGCCAGAGTGCACAAGCTAAACTTTTGGGGAGGGGAATAAAACAAAGTAAAAACAAAAAGGTAATAAGTTAGTACGGATTCCGAGAAAAATGTTGCAATATTTAAACACATAGTGTAAGAATATAAATCGTGTCCTAAATTGGGTGCCTCATTGTGCCAGAGGTAGGCCTAGAGACAAGTTGATTTGGAGAACTTATAAAGCTAAATGCCTTATTTTATTGATAAAAATAAGATGAATCCCAAAACGAAACTAAAATTGTAGAAAGTAAAATGTCACTAATGGCCATTGGCCTTATTACATTAAAGCAAAAGAACTATTTGGTCCCAGAAGGACCTTCCCCAGGTTGAATGCTCTCGTTGATCAAATCTTCCAGCTCACGTTGGTTCTCTAGTAAAAATGGCTTTTCCAGGCGTTCTCCTTCGCTTCCCTCAGCATTCTGGCAGTCGGTGACTCTAATTTCTCACTTTTCCTTCCAATTCCAGCAGACTGTATTCCAAATACTCTCGCTTTTCGCTAGCCTTGGTGACCCTCTCTTTCCATTCATTGATTTGGTCACTTGATGCGAGATTCCTCCACCAGGTCAGCAAGAGTGAGGGTATACTCACCATACCGAAGTCGGGGACCTTGTTCTCCATTTTCTGCAAAACAAAGTGTTAGACCCTCTCCCCCACTGGAGTCGACTATTTAAACCAATAATTAGCATAATGGAATTTAGTTCTCCAAATAAATGCACAGAATATGGTGTTGTCCGTTTGGGTTCCAAGGATACCCAGTGGACTTTGGACAGGGCTATCCTAAAGAGTCATTATGTGGACAAAATAACTGACTCGGCTATGTTTGATAGTGATGCATGCACAATTAAATAGAATAAGGTTTCTATGGGGTATTAGACTGGTACCCTTGAGTGGACAACTTAAGAAGGAAAGGCACAGAACCGTCGACTGCATCGCTGATCGACTAGTTTTACCGTAAATATGCCTTTGCCAAATGTAGGGGTAATTATATCGGAAGAGCGCAACAACTCATTATAAGCAATGCTATGGTATTTGTTTGGCGCGAGTGGAATATGATGTTGAAGATGCAATTACAAGCATGAAACAAATTGTCACGTATTTTCGCGTTCATAAAATGATTACAATAATTGCTCAAAAATTATAACATCATTGAAGGAAAGAAATAAATGAAAGTATTAAAGAAAAGAAAACAAGAAGCCAAGTCAGTTTCGAATAAAGACATTAAATAAAGCGATAAAGAGCAATAAAGTCACAAATAACATGAAGTGGTAAAAGCCTTAAAGAAATCCCCAGCAGAGTCGCCATGCTGTCGACACCCCTTTTTCTCATGAAATCGGGTTTACGATATTTGGGAGGACAACTCTATTCCCTTTTGGGATTTTGATTTTAAGAGTTGCCACCTAATAATTAAGTGCATTAGGACATTAAGAGGTTTTGAGTTGGAAAACCAGAGTTCGGGTAAGGGCTAGAAATTATCTCGATGGAAAGGTGTTAGGCACCCCTCAAGATCCACTAGTGTGGTTCCCGGCCATGTTATAATTGTGATTTACAAATAAGCAATTAGGGCTCAAATAAAGGGGCTTGCACAAGAGTTTAAACTTATTTTTTGAGAAAAAAGATAAGGCAGAATTTTTGTGGAAAGCGATTTAAATAACTTATAGGGAAAACAAGGAAGAAAACACATAAAGGGAAGGGAGTCCTTGGTGTATAATCAATATGGATCACATCAATGCAATATCCAGCAATCACTCCTCAGAAGAGGGGTCGCACGTGATATTAGCGCACCGGTCATCATATCCATATTCTACCATTCCCATCCCGTTAAGGTATTAAAGCGCGGAATAGTATCATTACTTGTTGCATGCTATTACCCGTCCCAATCCTATCTGTCCCGGAGGCATATGCGACTACTAATCCTAAAGGGGAGGGAGTTTGGGGAATTTTGAGAGTTTAAAAGGGTAAAATTCTAAGGCGACATTTAAAACATATACAACAAGTTTTGGGAGAGCAAGTAAGCAGATATGGCTCAAATAAACCTCCTAAAATTGAAGAGAAGCATATAGTCTAGCATGTCTTACACATACTGGTTTGATCTGAATAAAATTAAGGCGTAGGATAGGTTGATTTACCACATATTTCCGAGATAGGGAGTCCAAATTAGCCCTGTTTAGATGTAGTTGTCAAAGACTGACACAGTTGATGAATTACCTAACCGTTTGCCTATGTGTTAAACAGGACCTATAGTCATGATATCTATTAGCTCAGAGACAAAGGCATAAACAGATTGCAGAAAAAGAATTATCAGTTACAAAGTCATAAGTTTTGCGAGTGTTAAACAAAATTACTACTGATTTTAGACTTAGTAGCGAGTGGACGATTCAGTTTTAGTTGATAGCTCCTATAGGCATGCTTTCTAGGCGTTACTGATTTTAATCGTTGTTATAGTCATGCAGAGATCCTATAGGCAAGTCATCTATATGCAATTGGTTATTTAACTCCTATAAGCAGATTTTCCTTGTGACAGATGCATATGCAAAAATGCGAGAAGTCCTATAGGCATATTATCTATATGATATGTAGAATTTCAAAAACGACTTATGGACATGGTATTTATACGAAGTGCACAAAACCTATGAGCATGGTATCTATATGAGATGCATAAAACTTATGAGCATGGTATCTATATGAGATGCAGAAAACCTATGAACATGGTATCTATATGAAGTGCAGAAGTTTTAGAAGTAGTAACTCCTTGTGGATATGATATCTATATGAGATGCAGAGTTTCAGTAGTTAATTCCTATAAATATGATATCTACATGAGATGCCAAATTTCAGAAATATTAATTCCTATGGACATGATATCTACCCCTTTTGCATGCATTCAATCCCATCCCTTTCACTATTCGCCCCAGTAGTTATTTTTTTTTTTTTTTACAAAGTTATTATAGACCAAATGAATCAGAAAATTACATCAGTGATTACATCTACATCTAATCAGCCTAATCCAGACTCAGAATCTAATAATATGAGATAAACCAACTTCTAAGATCAGATTTTTGAAGCCTTTCTCTTATTTGGGGTGTGTCAAAGTTCCAAGGAGCTTCAAGAACTCCAGGCAATGCTTACACCCCAAATATCATTGCAGAATCAGATTATAGTGCAGTGTGGAAAGGCCAGCCCTCAAATGTCCGAGTTCAGAGGGAACTCAAGGTCCCAAGGCAAGGCTCATATGAGGGGGAAGAACTTAGAGGCTAGGAGTAAGTGCAAGTGCAGTAGAAGGGAAATGGCAAGCTGGTTGTCATGCCAAGCATTTTTGGGACGCTGGCACACCCCTGACCAGCTTGTCAGTTGTAAATTGGGGAGTTAGGACCTAATGGAGGTCAAGTTCAGCCTTGGACAGCAATTGGGATGCTGCTAGGCTATACCTTAACTCAGCATACATAGGGGAGTGGGGATATGGGGAGTCATAACAAGCAGGATTCAGGAAAGGAGTAGGCAGGGGCATGCCCAACAATGGGACATACTGGCATACCGTTTAGCCTTCTTAGGGGGGGTCAAAACTCAATTCATGAGCAACAATTCTTGTTGCCATGCCCTGAGTCCCCACTTACAAACATATGGGGATAAATGGGATGGGGAACGAGTGTTCACATAAAAGTTAAGCAAATAGTAGCACATAAGCATTTCAACGTCAAATTCTGCAAAAAGTAGGCATAGGCGCAAAGACTGTAAATAAACACAGTAGGATGATGCTGGGAATGGAATCAAGACATACCAGTTTTTAAAAGAGATAGGCAAAAGAAAGCAGTAGTCTTGCGAAAGCCAAAGTGCAGACAAGAAAGTTTAGAAGAGGTTGTGACAATTATAAGTGTGAAGTCTGAAGTGTATTCATTGTGTGTACTGAAAAGAAAAGGTTGGGTATTTATAGCATGAAATTTTTGAGAAATAAGGTAAGAAAATAATTGAAGTCTGATTTTCAATCAATCACATAAAACTCCCTTTAATTAAGGGATTCCAATTCAAACGGGTATAAACCAACTAAGGAAAGAAATTAAGAAAACTCTTTGTGCAAAGCATGCAATTGAGGGCAAATACATAAAGATTATTTAAGGACAAGGTTTCTGAAAGTACACAGTTGTATAATTAAGGAGAGAGAATCGATTAACAGCCAAGAAATCACAAGTCCAAAATATTTGGTATGAATGAACCTAGTCAGAAAAGGTGAAGAAAAAGGTTTTACTCAAGGAAAATCAGTAACAATCAATTAAAACCCAAAAAAAAAAAATCTGATTCAATCACTAGTTGAAATCCTTTTAAAGAAAGATTCAACACACATATAAAAGCTGACAGGCATGCTTGAACACGAAGAATGACCTTGTAAAAATCAGTGGAAAGAATCCAATGCAGGAGAGTCTAGCAGAGAGTTGGGTTCTAAAAATAAAACCCTAACCTACATAGTTGAATCCTCGGTGAAATCCCAAATTCTAGGGTTTCCACCTTGAATCGAACATAGAGATGGAGAGGCAAGTAGTCAAAAACAGGCTTAGTGGCTTCTTTCAGAAGCTCATGATAAAGTATGCAAACATAGTGAAGCAACTAGTTTCGAGGCGTAGTGAGAGAACAACTGACAGTATAAGAAATAGTAAAAGAAATACATGCTTATAGAGGATGAAGATAGCATAACATGGTAAAAAACAGGCAAGAATTATAGCGTAGAAAGCACAATAGGAGAATATGCCAGGACGGAGTATAGAAAAGATAGCAAAAGAACATTCAATCACGGAGTACGGAACTCCATAGAAGAACACACAAGAACATAATAGAACAAGCATAAGAACACAGTAAGAGAAACAATACCAATAATAAAGAAGAAATAAATCATAAAAAAAACACTTGAACAATTTCCAGAAACCCTAAATCGGAAAACAAAGGTTTTGAAAGCAATTTTCAAAAGAAACTTTAGGGAAATCATTTAAAACATTCACGCATAGCACAGATACATAACAGATCTAAAAAGAATCGGAGAAAAACCTCGAAAAGCTAGGGTTTCATAAGAACCCTAGAGTGAGAAAGGCTTTAAAAAGATCCGGTCTAAGTCGGATAAAGTCGGAATCCGACTCAGGAGACTAGGATATGCTGGAGCAAGGCCGGAGATGGCGGAAACCTTGAGTCGGTAAAGATCTGAGTGAAGACCCTTGAAGTGTGTCCTCGATCCCTCAAGCATCAGGCTCATAGGAGCAGTAGGGGGTGAGTATAAGGTTTCCATGGCCTGAGAAGCCATGGATTCCAGTGAGAATTGAAGGGGATTAGGGTTAGTTTGGGTGGCGTCGGCTAGGGTTTGAATAAGGTTGCAGAGAGGATTGTAGAGGAGAGGGGATTCAAGGGTGGCGGGTTGGTAACAAATGAATTAGGTTAGGGGTCATTTTAGGTTTAAAATGGTAAGAGGCAACATGGACCGTTGATCTGGGAGATCAACGGTCGAGATTAGAGATGATAGGTATGTGATCCGGTCCAGGCTTAGGTTAAAGGAATATGGGTCGGGTTTAAATCAAAATTGGGGCTGGGAAATTGGGGGTTTGATTTGGCTAAAATTGAAATGGTAATGGGTTATATATTAAATAACCAATTTCTCCCTTTTTAATTTAATTAAAATAGTTAAAATGATTTTAAAAAATATATTAAAAGCATTGAACTAATTAATAATATATAAACGTTAATCTAAAAATACTGAGAATAATTTTATAATTGTAAAACGCTATTAATCGTAATATAGGCTATAATTGCAATTTTATGCAATTTAGCTTAAAAAATATCAAATAGATTTTAAAAATATGCAAAAATAACCTTAATTATATTTTGCTGTAAAATAAGGATGGAAATAAATTACTCACCAAAATGACATTTTTGGAAATAATTATTGGATTTTGTACTGATAAAACAGACAATAAAATGATTTTAAAAAGCTTTAAAATTGGGAAAAATACCGAAATTCTTGGGCATGCCTATATATGCATGCACATGCTATTCTGAGAATATTTTGAGTATAAAAATATGTAGGAAAAAATTGGGTATCAATAACTACAAAGGCACGACTCTTTCACAAACTCATTACACATTCACAATCTTTCTGAACTCACATTTATACACAATAATACCCTCTATTCTTGTATGCGCTTTGGCATGTTTACATGATCTACTACTTTTCTCAATTAGCATGCTGACATCCTTCTGCTTGTTTCTATTATAAATCCCAAAACCCCTGCCCCCTATGTGTTTGAGCTATGGTTTAAGGCATGGAAATATTCAAATTATTGTCCATGAACTGAACTTGATCCGTTGGGATCCTAGCCTCTAATAATGTGATCTGGCAGGCTTAGGGAGTATACTAGCACTCTCCATTGATGGGTATGATCATAGCCTGCCTTGCTTCTTTCAATTTCCCCTTCCCCTGAACCCATATGTGTACTATTTTATAACTACTTCCCTTCCCCTTTCCCATCTCTGAATTCTATTCCTGCACTTGCACTTTCTCTCCTAGTTTTAAGTTCAGCCCCCTATTGTGAGCCTTGCCTTGGGATCTTAAGATTCCTCTGAACTTGGACACCTGAGGGCTGGCCCTTTCCACACTACACTATGTCTTAATTTGATGATACATTTGGGTGTGAGCACTGCCCGGAGTTCATTTGAGACTCTTAGGGAACTCTGACACACTCAAATAGGAGAAAGGCTTTGGATCATGATCTTTGGAGTTGGTTTACCTCATATTTAAGACATGAAGCCTGAATCAGACTCTCCTTAGTTGTACTTTTAATTTCTGATGTATTCTTTTATTTTATTCTGGGCTGTAATAATTTTGTAATAAACTCTTGGGGATGGCTAGTGAAAAAGAGAGGGATAAATATGTATGCAAAAGGTATATATCCTGCCTATAGGTGTTTTTTCTGAAATTCTGCATTCTCACATAGATATCCTCCCTATAGGTATTTCTGAATTTCTGCATTCTCACATAGATATCCTGCCTATAGGTATTTCTGAACTTTTGCATTCTCATATAGATACTCTGCCTATAGGTATTTCTGCACTTCTCATGTAAATACTATGCAAATAAGTATTATGCATTCTCTCATATAGAAATCATGTCCATGAGTATCTGGAAATCAAAACACTGCATATACATACAGAGAATATGCCTATAGGTCTTTGAATCTTGTATATCCATTCTTCATCAGGCAATCATGTTTATAGGTATTAATCAATCAACTGCAATTAGATATCATGTTCATAAGCCTTAAATTAAACTCAGCATCTAGATATCATGTCCATAAGGTTTCTGCATTCTACCATGTCTATAAAAGGGTTTAAAAGAAACAACACATAGAAAGCATGTCTATAGGATCTATTAATCAAGTCTGAATCGCTTCACTCACTTATAAGTCTAAAACCAGTAATAACGATGTGCTATCATCTGTAGAACTTACAACCTTTTCGCTAAAACTTGCATTTCTTTAATAACATGGCAATCTTTCTTAACCAGTACGCATTCAGCTTATTTTATGGTTTTTTCTGAAATTAGTAGATATCATGCCATAGGATCCTCGTCCAACACTTAGGCAAGCCTTAGGATAAATGATAAACTGAATCTGGTTTTATTAACTACAACCAGTAGACAGGCCTGATTCAGGCTTCTTATCTGAATTATGTATTAAATCAGTCTGCCTCAACTTTTAAGTTTTAATCAGAACCTAAACAGTATGTGTAAGTCATGCTAATTACTTGCTTTCTCTGTTTAAAGGAGGTGCATCTGAGCCTTTTGCTTTTTATGTGCTTTCCCCCAATTCGCTATACATGTTTTGTATGTCGCCTTAGAATTTTGCCTTTGAAACTACAGATAAGCCTAACATCCCTCCCCCTTAGGATTAGTAGTCCTAAATGCCTCTGGGACTGATAGAATTGGGATGGGTAATAGCATGCAATAAGCAAACGAGATCATTTTGCACTTTAATACCTTAACATGGTAGGAAAGGGTAGATATGGATATTATGACCACGCGACATCGCGTGTAGCCCCTCATTGAGGAGTGATTACCGGATGTTGTGTGAGGTGATCCATACTATTTATAAACCTAGGACCTCCTTACCTTTGTTTTATTTGTTTCTTTGCTTCTTCTCAAAATTTCAAACTATTTCTTTAAGAAAAATCAGCTTTCTTTTGGTTCTTTCTAACTTTGTTTATTTGTAACCATTATGTGAAAATCCCCTCTTACTTGAAGTTTTCACCATTCTGCCTATGTGTTATTTGCACCTAAATTCGCAACAATAGTCTGACCGGGAACCACACTAGTGGATTCTGAGGGGTGCCTAACACCTTTCCCTTAGGATAATTTCAAGCCCTTACCCAATCTCTGGTTACTCAAATCAAACCCTTCTTAGTGTCCTAATGCACTTTAATCATTAGGTGGTGACTCTTCAATTCAAACCCAATTCCTGAAAGAGAATGAGTTGTCCACCCAAATGTCATCAACCCGATTTCGCGAGAAAAAGGGGGCGCGACAGCATGGCGACTCTGCTGAGGATTTTTAGGCTTTTACCATTTCATACTATTATTGTGAATTTATGCTTCTTAATGCGTAATTATTTTTTTATTTCTTTTAATTATTCAATTTCCATTTCGATTGCAAAACTGACTTGTCTCCTTTTTGTTTTCTTTATTACCTTCCATTATTGCTGCTTTATATTATGAACTATTGTATTTACTACTTTCTTAACGTGCAAATACATGACTACATGCCTTTAACTGTTGCATAATCATCCTCAACATCATAATCCACTCGTGCCAAACAAAATCCTATAGTAACGCTTATAATGAGTGGTTGTGCTCTTCCGATATTATCACCCCTAAATTTGGCAAAGGCATATTTGCGGTAAACCAGTCGATCAACGGTTTAGTCGACGTTTCCGTGCCTTTCCCTCTTGAGTTGTCCGCTCAAGGGTACCAGTCTAAAACCCCATAGAAACCCTTTCTATTTAAATTGTGCATGCATCATGGTCAAACCTAGCCGAGTCAGTTATGTTGTCCGCATAATGAATCTTTAAGATAGCCATTTCCAAAGTCCACTGGGTTTCCCTAAAACCCAAACGGACATTATCACGTTCTATGCATTTATTTGGAGAACTAAAATGCTTTTATGCCAATTGTTGATATTAAATAGCCGAGTCTGATGGGGATAAGGGACTAACCCTTTGTCTTGCAGAAATATGAGGCATGAAGTCCCCAAATTCGGCATGGTCACCAAAATCCACCCCAAACTGCTAAGCTGGTGGAAAGATTTTCACTCCAGTGATCAGACTCTCATCCGGAAATGTTTGGGAAACCTACCCTCTCTCCTGGAAATTCCACCCAACAACAAGATCATAAAAGCTTCTACTCTGTTTTGGGATTGTGATAGGTTTGTGTTCTGCTTCAGGGAGATTGAGATGATACCCCTGCTAGAGGAAATAGAAGGATTGGCCGGTATGCCGTGGGAAACCTCCGGGTTTGTTAATGCCAGAAAACTGCAAGGGTAGAGGTTTTCTCAAAATGACAGGTCTAAAGAAGAATCCAGACTTGACATGTTTGAAAGAGTCATACATTCCCTTTGATTATTTGTACGAGAGGTACGGTCACAACAAATCTTACCGTACTTATCCTGATAAGTTCGCCCTTACATCATTGGGGAATATTCACCGAAGGGTTTCTTCATGTTATGTTTCTTGGGGATGATAGTGTTTCTAATGAAGAAATCAAGGATCCATACTAGGTTAGTTATGGTCACCAAAACATTAATGGAGGGAATTGACGGACAACCTTTCAGTCTCGTGCCAATGATCATTGTAGAGATATACCGAGCCCTAGAAAGGTGTCAATAGGGAGCTAAACACTTCGAGGGTTGTAATCTGCTACTTCAACTTTGGCTCGTGGTACATCTCCAAAAGGGTGAGTACCTACAGGAAATCCATCGAAGGGACTGGGATGATCATATCGCTTTTCATCACCTAAAGAGAATGAATTACATGGCCAACATGTTCGCCCAACCGGAGAATGCTAGAGAATGGGTCGAACTCTTCGAAAATATGACCGAGGACTAGGTACAATGGATGTTCGAGTGGTTCCCAACCGAGGAGTTCATCGTCCGGTCCAGGGATGCATCTTTCCTGATACTAATCGACTTAAGAGGAATGTACCCTTATGTACCTCTTTGGGTTATGAGGCAAGCAAGCAGGAAGCGGGTTATACCCAGGGTCGACAAGATGAGTCACTTCCAGGATGATGATAGTCCTTACAGGCACCAGGCTCAACACATGTGGCATTGCAAGATTGTCTTGGGAAGGGACACCATCGAACCAGACAGATACCATGCAGGTTGAGCTCTTTATTATTCGGGTTGGTTGGAGGATAATTACAGTGGATTGGGCCAGCCTGGATTTATTAGAGGTAACAGGATCGTAGATGAAAAGGCCGAAGCACAAGTCAAGTACAACCATCTGCGAAAGAGAATTCGAGAATGCGAAAGTTAGCACCGTGAGATACAGGAAGCCAATAAAAAATTAATTGAAGAATTGAAGGATATGGCTGTCAGCGCCAACAAACAACCGGTCTATTTGGAGCGGAGTATAGTAGAGTTGGAAAAGAAATTTCTCAAGAGGGTCGAAGATTGCCGGACTGCTGAAGGAAATAAAGGCGGACATCTGGCCAGAGCTTACTTGCTGTTGGGACTGCACGAGCTACGAAAGCTGTTCGATGGAGCCAATGATGCCGAGTCTGGGGAAGGTCCCTCTCGGAACAAATAGATAGGAGTTTCCATTTCTGTTTTATAAAATGTAATAAGGCCAATGGTCATTAGTGACTTTTATTTTCTTGTTATTTAGTGTCATTTTGAGATTCATCTACTTTTTATCAATGAAATGAGGCATTTAGCATTCTAAGTTCTCCAAATCAACTTGTCGGTACGCCTACCTCGGGCATAAAGAGGTCCCCAAATTAGGACACGTTTACATTCCTGCGCTATGTGCTTAAATATTGCAACATTTTTCTTATAATCATCACTGACTTGTTACCTTTTGTTTTTACTTTTTGTTTATTCCCTTCCCCAAAGGTTAGTTCATGAATTCTGGCAATATCATCATATTTTATAAGATCCAGGGGCCCTCCACCTACTCCTCCTCTTAGCCATGTCATACGCAAGAATAAAGGGAAAATGGAAGATTCGAACAACTCAACTGAACGGGTAGAAGTCACTCATTGTACTCTGGTCCCCAAGGAAAATGCATCCCAACTGGAACAAAAGCTGTTGAAATTTTAGGAAGAACTTGATATCAAGTCCGGAATCTGGCAAATCTTTCATTTTCCCTCACCACTCCAGAGGTTACTTTCCCAAATACTCAGATTCCTGTACCTCCACAAAATATCCCAAAGCAACAAAACCATCCCATTCCTGACCACCACTGTAATACCTGCCATACCTCAAATAACACCCCGCTGCTCATCCCAGAACTCCACAAACGACCATTGCCACACCTAACATAATATCCCCATCTACGTGGAGACCGTGCTACACTCCACCCAGCCAATTTCAAGTAGACCCGTGTCCGATGATAAGGACTTGCTCATCAGAAACTTGGCCAAAGAGCTTAAAAAGTTGACTAGCAGAATTCAAGGCATTGAAGGCAGTAAGGGAATTGAGGGGCTAAACTATAGATCTTTGCATACAGCCCGATGTTGAACTGCCGGAGGGATAAAAACCTCCTAAGTTCGAAACGTTCGATGGTACAGGGGATCCCAGGGTCCATTTGAGAACGTACTGTGACAAATTGGTTGGAGTAGGAAAAGACGAGAAAATCCGCATGAAGCTTTTCATGAGGAGTTTGAAGGGAGACGCCTTATCTTGGTACATTAGCCAAGATCCAAAGAAGTGATCGAACTGAGTAAGCATGGCGTCTGATTTTATGGACAGATTGAGGTTCAATATGGAGAACACGCCAGATGTGTCTATATTCAAAATATGAAGAAGAAGCCCACAGAGACCTTCCGTGAGTATGCTACTCGATAGAGGTTCGAAGCTGCCAAGGTTAGGCCTACTCTGGAAGAAGAGCAAATGAACAAATTCTTTGTTCGGGCCCAAGACTCACAGTATTATCAAAGGCTAACGATGATCGAAGGACATAAATTTTCTGACATTATCAAGCTAGGAGAAAGAAGCGAATAGGGCATCAAAAGCGGTATGGTTACGAATTTTGAAGCCTTGCAAGCAACAAACAAGGCTTTACAGTCAGGCGGTGTGCCCAAGAAAAAGGACGTAGGAGCCATAATGGTGGCACAGAGAACCAAATCTCCCGTAAAATACCAAACATACACAATGTCCCCAATCACATATCAGCTTACCCCAAACTACCAAGCACCCTCACCCTCATACCAAACTCCACCATTCACTTATCAATCACCTCCCGTATATCAGCCCACTTCACCCAAATACTTCCAACCAGCACATGTTTACCAAGCCTACAACACTTAACAATCCCACTACCAATACCCTCTTCCATGCCAAAATTTTCCTAGACCTCAACCAAACTTTGATCGAAGACCCCCAAAATAGTACACAGTTATTGCTGAACCTATCGACCAGTTGTATGAAAGACTCAAAACTGCTGGTTACATCACCTTTATCCCTGCTGCTCCTGAAAACCCTTCTCAGTGGGTTAATTCGAATAAGTCCTGCGCATACCATTCCGGCATGAAAGGACACATCATTAATGAATACCGCTCTCTAAAAGATAAGATCCAGACTTTGATTGATAACAATATTATTATGGCGAAAGAGCCCGCTCCGAATGTTCGTAATAACCCTCTGCCATATCACAAGGGTGGAGGCGTTCACATGATTGAAATAGAGGATGATTGGACCCCAAGGGATCAATCGGTTTGATCACAGAGGGTGATGATCGAAAGAAGACAATAGTTACCCTTAATCCGATCGTAGTCCAAATTCAGCCCTCCGGGGATGCCGAGGTAAACTTGTCCATGCCACTCGAGTTTGAAGCACCATCCTCTACAAAGACACCAATGCCGATTGAGGTTGAGTTTATGTCACCAGCAAACACACCTACACCCTTTAAAGTTGCAGTTTTACCGCCTAAGGGGCATGCACCGTTTGGAGTAAAGATAGCCACGCCAATTCCAGTAGCAATGTCGGTTGTAACACCATTCCATACAATTTCATACCTTGGGACTACACAACCGAATTAAGAAGGAAAGGGAAGGTCAAGTTCAGGAAAGCTGTTGCGGCACAGGGTATGACAAGAATTGGTAGGGTTTATACCCCGGAACATTTGGCTGAGTCAAGCAAGCAGGCCTCTAGTCGGCCAACCAGCACTAAAACTGGGGCCGACGATCTCTGGAGAAAGATACAAGCCAAAGAATACTCAATCATTGATCAGCTGAACAAAACACCGGAACACATTTCTATCCTTGCTTTGCTACAAAGTTCTGATGCACACAAGAATGCCTTGTTGAGAGTGCTGAGTGAGGCATATGTACCAAGAAACATCACCATAGGAGAGATGGAAACATGGTAGGTCAAGTATTGGAAAGCCATAAGATCACCTATCATGAATATGAGCTGCCACCAGAGGGGTTGAGTCACAACAAGACGTTGCACATCACCGTGCAATGCGAAGATTATTTTATCACCAAAATCCTGATTGACGGAGGGTTCACCCTCAACATTTGTCCGTTGGTGACACTCAGGACATTAGGAAAGGGACTGCATGAGATGGGGCCATCAACGTCAAAGCTTTTGATGGTTCCCAAAGGTCCACCATTGGGGAAATCAGTCTGTGCTTGCAAATGGGTCCTACTTGGTTTGATATTGATTTTCAAGTAATAGACGTGACGGCATCTTACAATCTGTTGTTGGGAAGACCATGGATTCATGTCGCTGGGGGTGTAGCATCAATACTACATCAGGTAGTGAAGTTTGAGTGGAATCACCAAGAGGTGGTCATTCACGGCAACGGTAGCAATCCCATATACAGTCGCTAGACCATCCCAACGATAAGAGGCAGAAAAAAGATAGGTGGGGAAACTTATCACCACATCAAGCAGGTCAACGCCATTGATAAAAACAAATGGTGGGACAAAAAAATTGAAAGCATACTGAACTGGAGCAGATACGAACCTGGCAAGGGACTTGGCAAAAGCCTCTAAGGAATCGCTAAGCCCATCAAGCTCAAGAAACATGGCACCACCTTCGGATTGGGGTATGAGTATACTTGGGAGTAGTTCAACCACCGGTCGCCACCATGGCGCGGTCCTTACTATCTATTGGAGCATCCAATACCACGCTTGGAGCAGACTTTTCAACCGGCCAAAGTTATCTATGGGTCAGAAGAAGAGGAAGTACTAGCAGCAGCGAGGAATTTGTTCCTAGAAGATGATGACATAGATTGTTGTGTCATTTTCGAGGAGGAGGGGGAGGAAGGGCCTTCGATATAGGCTGTAAGCAGAGGATCATGCCTCAATAACTGGACCATCAGAACCACCAGGGCCCGGTGAGCCTCGGGGTAGCAAGGCTGAACAAGCATCGTGCACTATCTTTTATTTTACTAGTTAACTTTCTTTTCGCATTTTAATTTCGCAAAAAAGAGCTACAATGTTCAAAAACAATTATGGAATTTATCAAAGCATTTCGGTTTTCTTATAAATCCTACTCTTATTATTTTCTCTCATAACTTTACTTATAGAACATTACTATTACTTATCTTGATGAACCAATGATTGTGACATGGAATGAGACAATGCAACAAACAGACATAGACTCAGAGGAAGATGACATACCGAAAGAGATTGTTAAGGAAGTCGAGAATTTTAAAAATAGGCCAAAGTCTAATCTGGACGAGACCGAGATTGTTAACCTGGGAGATACAGAAAACGTCAAAGAAACATGAATCAGCGTTCACTTGTCGTCATCAGAAAAGAAGGAATACACAGATTTTCTAAGAGAATATAATGACATATTTGCTTGGTCGTACGACGACATGACTGGGCTGAGTACATCTATTGTGGCACACAAACTGCTGACTGATCCGACATGTCCACCGGTAAAATAGAAGCTCAGAAAATTCAAGCCAGATATGAGTTTGAAAATCAAGGAAGAAGTCACCAAGCAGGTCAAAGCTAAAGTCCTCAGGGTAGTAGAATACCCGACATGGTTAGCTAACATTGTGCCAGTGCCAAAGAAGGACGGGAAGGTTAGAGTCTGTGTCGACTACCGGGATCTCAATCGGGCCAGTCCAAGAGACGACTTTCCTTTGCCAAACATACACATCATGATCGACAATTGCGCCAAGCATGAATTGCAATTATTTGTGGATTGTTTTGTTGGTTACCAATAGATATGGATGGATGAAGAAGATGCTGAGAAAACAACTTTCATTACATCGTGGGGAATGTACTGCTACAAGATGATGTCGTTTGGGTTAAAGAATGCAGGGGCCACCTAAATGAGTGCCATGACTACCATTTTTCACAATATGATACACAAGGAGATCGAGGTGTACGTATAAGACGTCATCATTAAGTCAAATAAGGCCACTGATCACATGGAAGATTTGAGGAAATTCTTCAATAGACTGCGGAGGTACAACCTAAAGCTGAATCCCGCGAAGTGTGCATTTGGGGTTCCAGCTGGAAAATTGCTTGGGTTTATTGTGAGTCGCCGGGGAATAGAACTGGATCCATCAAAGATCAAAGCCATTCAAGAATTGCCACCGCCAAGGGACAAGAAGGACATAATGAGTTTCTTGGGGAGACTTAACTACATCAGCCGGTTCATAGCACAATCTACAGTTATCTGTGAGACAATCTTCAAGATGTTGAAGAAGGATGCCGCCACCCAATGGACTGATGACTGCCAGAAAGCTTTCGACAAAATCAAGGAATACTTATCAACACCACCAGTCTTAGTCCTACCATAACCAGGTAGACCTCTGTTACTCTACATCATAGTGTTATATGGTGCCTTCGGTTGCGTCCTGGGGCAGCATGATGAAATAGGAAAGAAAGAACAGACCATCTATTACCTCAGCAAAAAGTTCACTCCGTACGAGGCCCGGTATTCTCTGTTAGAATGCACCTGTTGTGCTCTAACTTGGGTGGCTCAGAAGCTGAGGCACTACTTCTGCGCCTATACTACATATCTCATATCAAGGATGGATCCTTTGAAGTGCATCTTTCAGAAGCCCATTCCCATTGGCAAGCTAGACAAGTGGAAAATCCTGTTGAGTGAATTCAACATTGTCTACGTAACTCAGCAAGCAATCAAGGGACAAGCACTAGCAGATCACCTGGCCGAAAACCCCGTGGATGGAGAATACGAACCCCTGAAAATATATTTTCCTGACGAAGAGGTATCATTCATAGGAGAAGATATTGCAGAATCATATTACGGTTGGAGAATGTTTTTCGATTGAGCAGCAAACTTCAAAGGAGTTGGCATAGGAGCAGTCCTAGTATCAGAAACCGGTCAGCATTATCCGGTAACTGCCAAACTTATGTTCCCATGCACCAACAACATGGCCGAGTATGAAGCCTGCATCTTAAGGCTCAAGGTGGCCATTAACATGAACATCCAAGAGTTGCTAGTAATTGGGGATTCACACTTGCTTATACATCAAGTCCGAGAGGAATGGGCGACCAAGAACTCCAAGATACTCCCTTATCTGCATAATGTACAGGAGTTGAGAAAGAGGTTCACAAAGACAGAGTTCCAGCATGTTCCCAGAGTCCAGAATGAGTTCATCGATGCATTGGCTACCCTATCATCCATGATACAACATCCAGACAAGAACTTCATTGATCCCATCCCGGTAAAGATCCATGATCAGCCTGCCTACTGTGCCCATGTCGAAGAAGAAGCAGAAGGAAAGCCTTGGTTCCATGATATCAAGGAATATTTGGAAAAAGGCGAATCCTCAGAGCTTGCAAATTATACTCAGAAACGCACACTTCGGAGGTTGTCCAATAATTTCTTTCACATCAGAGGAATCCTATATAGGAGGACTCCTGACTTGGGGCTACTAAGGTGTGTTGACGCAAAGGAAGCATCCAAGCTACTAGAGGAAATCCACGCTGGGACCTACGGTCCACATATGAACAGTTTGGGCTTAGCCAAGAAGATACTCCAGGTAGGTTATTTTTGGATGACTATGGAAACGGACTGCATCCAGTATGTCCGAAAGTGCCACCGCTGTCAGATACATGCAGACATGATAAAAGTGCCTCCAAATGAGCTTAATGCAACAAGTTCGTTGTGTCGTTCACCGCTTGGGGAATGGATGTTATTGGACCAATCGAGCCGAATACTCTTAACATGCATAGGTTCATCCTAGTAGCAATCGACTATTTCACCAAATGGGTCGAAGCAGCATCTTACAAAGTAGTGACTAAGAAAGTCGTGGCAAACTTTGTCCGCAACCGCATTGTTTGACAATTTGGGATTCCAGAATCAATCATTACTGATAATGGCTCCAACCTCAATAGTGACTTGATGAGATCTATGTGTGAAACCTTCAAAATCTGACACAAGAATTCTACAGCCTACAGGCCTCAGATGAATGGAGCCATAGAAGCCGCCAACAAAAACATCAAGAAGATATTGAGAAAAACGATAGAGAAGCATAAGCAATGACACAAAAAGCTATCATTCGCTCTATTGGGGTATTACACCACAGTTCACACATCAACTAGGGCAACTCCCTACATGCTGGTTTATAGTACAGTAGCTATCATTTCTGCCGAAGTAGAAATTCCTTCCTTGAAGATCATACAAGAAGCTGAGCTCGACGATGCAGAATGGGTAAAAAGTCATTACGAGCAGTTGGCTCTTATAGATGGAAAGAGAATGAACGCAGTTTGCCACGGCCACCTTTATTAGAACAGAATGGCCAGAGCCTTCAACAAGAGAGTCAAGTCGAGAAAGTTCACACCGGGGCAGCTGGTATTAAAGAAAATCTTCCTGCATCAAGATGAAGGCAAAGGGAAATTCTCTCCCAACTGGCAGGGTCCATATATGGTTCACCGAGTTCTGACAGGAGGAGCCTTTATACTTACAGAAATGAATGGAGAAGTTTGGCCAAAGCCAGTCAATTCAGATGCAGTCAAGCGCTACTATGTGTAATCTTATGCTTTTCTATATGATGTAATTTGAACTACGTCTGACCTGATTCCCGTTTAAGAGGGTATACGTAGGCAACCTTATGGGTTAGGTCACAATTCAATAAAATTTTCATTTCCCCCTACAATTGGAAACTGGGGCAAAATTTTGAGGAGGACCCTCAAAATTCCGAAGTAATTTCACCCGATCATTGTAAGAAGCCGTTAGAAGTATCAACCCATTAGACTAGGGCAGAATTTTGAGGAGGACCCTCAAAATTCCGTAGTAGGAGAGGTTGCAATGTCCTAAACCACGTCACAGTCGTCGATCCATCTAAAAAGCTATGTCTTAAATACATACTCATGCATGTCTGTTATCGAAAATGCTTTGTTCAGCAACGCTATCCCAATAATATATATCGTATCACCAGACCAACGCCGAACAGGTCAAGCAAGGCCATCAAGGATACGAACTAACCTCCCCTCTACAAAACTCACGATTTTTCTTTGGATGCAGGCATTTGGATTACAAAAGCATATGATATACAACACACCCACACGACAAACATTGATTCATGAATTGCCACACTTCTCCGGTATTTTCCATCCACACACTCTAGTGATATCCCCTGTATCACAATATCCCCAGCGATCCCAACATCGTAACTTGCTATCAGCTAAGAAACTCTACTATCATTTTCCACCTCATTTTTATTTCTGCATTGCATAAGGCTACCATTCTGCCTTCCGAGATTAAACACTGTCTCCATCTGCATTTTCTGCATTGCATAAGGCTACCATTTCGCCTTTCGAGACTAAACACTGTCTCCATTTGTATTTTCATCATTGCATAAGGCTATCATTCTGCCTTCCGAGACTAAACACTGTCTCCATCTGCATTTTTTGCATTGCATAAGGCTACCATTCTGCCTTATGAGACTAAATATTGTCTCCATTTGCATTCTCTGCATTGCATAAGCTACCATTCTGCCTTTCGAGACTAAACATTGTCTCCATCTGCATTTTTTTCATTGCATAAGGCTACCATTATGCCTTCTCAGACTAAACACTGTCTCCATCTACGTTTTCTGCATTGCATAAGGCTACCATTCTACCTTACGAGACAAAGCATTATCTCCATCTGCATTCTCTACATTGCATAAGGCTACCATTCTGCCTTCCGAGACTAAACATTGTCTCCATCTACATTTTCTGCATTGCATAAGGCTACCATTCTACCTTCCAAGACTAAACACTGTCTCTATCTACATTCTCTGCATTGCTCATTTGCAAGTAAACTGGCGAGCAACGGCCATCTCGGCAGGAGCAATTCCGCTCTAGTTCCCGCAGCCTTATTAGACCTTAACCATTCATCCCAGCCTGAATATCACAGTCGTTCTTGAAAGGTCTCCATCGACATATTCCGCTGACGGATCCCGAACTACATATGGCCTGATTTCTGTAAGACCAGGGATATGTAGGCAGCTTAGAATCCAGAGCACGACCAATCTCTTCAAACCACTTCGTTCGGTCAAAATTGGCCATCATATCTTTACCAGACAACTCTTTCATCCTTCTCGGATAGAGGGGCAGCTGTTGATACCCAATTTTTTATGTATATTTTTTATATGCAAAATACCTTTTAAAATAGCATTTATATGAATATATAAGTATGTCCCAAGGTCCTATTATTTTTCTTAATTTTTAAAGATTTTTAAAATCAATTTATTACCCTATTTTATCAAGAAAAAACCAATAATTATTCCCAAAATTAGTATTTTTGGTAATTCATTTATTGTATTCTCATATTTATACTAAAACATAGCTAATATAATTTTTTCACATTTTTTACTAATTTATATAGTATTTTTAAAGCTAAATTGCGTATAATTGCAATATTAGCCATTTTTAGGTTTAAATTCGTCTCATATTCATAAAATGAGATTTTATATTTTTTAATTGATAATTAGGTATTATAAATCATTTTTATGCTTTCAATTTATTTCCAAAAATTAATTTACTATTTTTATTATTTTTAAAAGGGAAAAAACTGGCTATTTAAATGATAGCCCAATTCATTTCAAATTTAGCCTAAAAATCTGACCCTAATTAGACCCCAATTTCAATTAAAATCCAACCCAAGACCCCAAGCCCAATCCTAAAACAACCCGACCCAATCCGGATTAAATCTTGGCCGCTGATCAATTTTGATCCACCTGTGGCTCCTCATGTTTGGATAACTAAAGACTCATGGCCTGACCACGAAGGGTTGGATCCAGACCTTTGTCGACTCAGGCTCCATGGCCATCTCCGTCCCCGTTTCGGCAAGCTATGCCTTTTTTGAAGCTTGGTCTTGACTCCTATTGCTTAGATCCAAGCCTTTCTCATCGTTTGGTTTCCTTTGAAAACCCTAGTTTTGAGGTTTAACTGATCTCTTTAGATCTGTTCCAGGCCTATGCTCTCCTTAAGCTTTTTAAACGATTCTCTTGACTTTTCTTTAAAAACAACTATAGTTTTAAAAACCATTTCTTTTTCCGATCTAGGTTTTTTCTGTGATATTTAGATGTTTCTCTGATTTTCTCTTTCTTTTGCGTGTTTCTTCTACTGTATTTACCTCTACTGTGTTCTTGTGTGTTTCCTCTACTGTATTTTTCCCTACTGTGTTCTTAAGTGTTTCTTATTAAATTTCCTGTATTGTGTTCTAGTTAAGTTCCTTCTAATGCTTCTCCTACTGTTCTTATCAATTTTTTTTTATGTTTCATATTAGTTTCTTCTACCATGTTTTCTTTGAGCATCTACTGTGTTTCACATGTTACTCTTCTACCATGTTTCTTATGAGTTTCTGTTGCTGAAAGGAACATGTTAAAGGTTTCAGTTCTTTTCTGAGACCTCTGAACTTGTTTCGACTTAGCTACTCGTCCTCTCATCTCGGCACTCGATTGATAGTAGTAACCCTAGAATTTTGGGGTTTTTCCAAGTTTGGAAATCATTGGCTATATGATTTGCTTGAATTGGTTTTATTTCAAAAACCCTAACTCTTTCAGACCTATTTCGAGGCTCTGAACTGAGCTTTGAAATCCTTGTTTTTCATATGATTCTGACTTTTGCTAAACTCTTCTAAGGTCTTTTGTACTGGAATCTTTGTATGCTACTAGATGCTACTTCTCTTTTACATGGCTAACCTATGGGATAACCATGCTTCTGTAGTCTATTTTCTATTGATTTTGCAATGACACGACACCTACTTTCATGCTTGACATTTCTATATGCTCTTTATATGTGATAAACATTTATCCAAAATAACTTTTAATTTGTGATTAGTTCAGACTTCCTTTGTAATAGGTATGATTGATTTCTTTCCATTGTTTGTTGATTTCCCAGTGATTCGAGTTAAGTTAAAACCCTTCTCAGCATTTCTGACTTGGTTCATTCATGGATCAGTAATTACAAGATCCCTGACCTTTGATATACTGGCTACTAATTGATTCCCTTACCTTATTTGTACAACCGTGTATTTCAAAATTCTGTCCTTAAATAATTTTTTATGTACTTTCCCCTAATTGCATGCATTGCACAAGATGTTTATTTGACTTCTTCCCTTAAATAGTTTTCCCATTTGAATCTAAATTCCTTAATTAAGGAAAGTCTTGTGTGATTGATTCTTAATTGATAATCAGTTCCTTAACTATTTTCTTACCTTATTTCTACCTGATTTTCACACTACAAAGGCACGACTCTTTCACAAACTCATTACACATTCACAATCTTTCTGAACTCACATTTATACACAATAGTACCCTCTCTTCTTGTCTGCGCTGTGGCCTATTTACACGACCTACTACTTTTCTCAATTTGTCTCTTTGAAACTCGTATGTCTGGATTTAATTTTTAGCACCACAACAATGTGTATTTACTATTTTTGTATTCATGTCTACTTATTGTTTCTGTAGAGTTCAACACTTAAATTAGCATGCTGACATCCTTCTGCTTGTTTCTATTATGAATCCTGAAACCTCTGCCCCCTATGTGTTTGAGATATGGTTTAAAGCATGGCAATATTCAAATTATTTTCCATGAACTGAACTTGATCCCTTGGGATCCTAGCCTCTAATAGTGTGATCTGACAGGCTTAGGGGGTATACTAGCACTCTGTATTGCTGGGTATGCCCATAGCCTGCCTTGCTTCTTTCAATTTCCACTTCCCCTGAACCCTTATGTGTACTATTTTGTAACTACTTCCCTTCCCCTTTCCCATCTCATAATTCCGTTCCTGCACTTGCACTCTCTCTCCTAGTTTTAAGTTCTTCCCCCCTCTTATGAGCCTTGCCTTTGGACCTTGAGTTCCCTCTGAACTTGGACACTTGAGGGCTGACCCTTTTCCACACTTCACTATGTCTTAATCTGATGATACATTTGGGTGTGAGCACTTCCCGTAGTTCATTTGAGACTCTAAGGGAACTCTGACATACACAAATGGGAGAAAGGCTTTGGATCATGATATTTGGAGTTGGTTTACCTCATATTTCAGACATGAAGCCTGAATCAGGCTCTCCTTAGTTGTACTTTTAATTTCTGATGTATTCTTTTATTTTATTCTAGGCTGTAATAATTTTGTAATAAACTCTTGGGGATGGCTAGTGAAAATGGGAGGGATAACTATGTATGCAAAGGGTAGATATCCTGCCTATAGGTGTTTTTTCTAAAATTTTGCATTCTCACATAGATATCCTGCCTATAGGTGTTTCTAAATTTCTGCATTACCACATAGATATCATGCCTATAGGTATTTCTGAATTTTTGCATTCTCATATAGATACCCTGCCTATAGGTATTTCTACACTTCTCATGTAAATATTATGCCTATAAGTATTCTGCATTCTCTCACAAGAAATCATGTCCATGAGTATCTGGAAATCAGAACTCTGCATATGCATATAGAAAATATGCCTATAGGTCTTTCTGAATCTTGTATATCCATTCTTCATCAGGCAATCATGTTTATAGGTCTTAATCAATCAACTGCAATTAGATATCATGTTCATAGGCCTTAAATGATACTCAGCATCTAGATATCATGTCCATAAAGTTTCTGCACTTTACCATGTCTATAAAAGGGTTTAAAAGCAACAACGCATAGAAAGCATATCTATAGGAGCTATTAATCAAGTCTGAATCGCTTCACTCTATTATAAGTCTAAAACCAGTAATAACGATGTGCTATCATCTGCAGAACTTACAACCTTTTCGCTAAATCTTGTCTTTCTTTAATAACATGGCAATCTTTCTTAACCAGTACGCATTCAGTTTATATTATAGTTTTTTCTGAAATCAGTAGATATCATGCCTATAGGATCCTCGTGCAACACTTAGACAAGCCTTAGGATAAATTATAATATGAATCTGTTGTTATTAACTACAATCAGCACGCAGGCCTGATTCAGGCTTCTTATCTGAGTTATATAATAAATCAGTCTCCCTGAACTTTTAAATTTTAATCAGAACCTAAACACTATGTTTAAGTCATGCTAATTACTTGCTTTCTCTGTTTAAAGGAGGTGCATCTGAGCCTTTTACTTGTTATGTGCTTTCTCCCAATTTGCTATACATGTTTTGTATGTCGCCTTAGAATTTTGCCTTTGAAACTACAAATAAGCCTAACATCCCTCCCCCTCAGGATTAGTAGTTCTAAATGCCTCCGGGACTGATAGGATTGGGACGGGTAATAGCATGCAATAAGTAAACGATACCATTTTGCGCTTTAATACCTTAACAGGGTGGGAAAGGGTAGTTATGGATATGATGACCATGCGATAACATCACGTGTAGCCCTTCATTAAGGAGTGATTTCCAAATGTTGTGTGGGGTGATCCATATTATTTATAAATCTAGGACCCCCTTCCCTTTGTTTCTTCTCAAAATTTCAAACTATTTCTTTAAGAAAAATCAACTTTCTTTTGGTTCTTTCTAACTTTGTTTGTTTGTAACCATTATGTGAAAATCCCCTCTTACTTGAAGTTTTCACCATTCTGCCTATGTGTTATTTGCACCTAAGTTCACAATAATAGTCTGATCGGGAACCACACTAGTGGATTCTGAGGGGTGCCTAACACCTTCCCCTTAGGATAATTTCAAGCCCTTACCCAATCTCTGGTTACTCAAATCAAACTCTTCTTAGTATCTTAATGCACTTTAATCATTAGGTGACGACTCTTCAATTCAAACCCAATTCCTGAAAGGGAATGAGTTGTCCTCCCAAATGTCATAAATCCGATTTCGTGAGAAAAAGGGGGCGCGACACGAATCACATTGTTATTCATGCATATTTCCGTTATATAACCATTCCCCATTCGTGTGGAGGATTGTAGGGGTTTTAAGTATATTAAATGCTTAAAAGAGGGTGAATGAGAAATGGAGGGAAATAAAAATTTTAAGTGAAATTTTAAGTTTCCTCCCAGACGAAGGAACACTGTCCCATATTGGAAGAGGAAGAGATTTTTAATGGGTATATAAGCAATTGCTCTTCTTCTAGATCTTAAAGAGTTGAGAAGAATGCAAGCCTCGGGTCGTCGTCGTCACTTGCTTGGCTCGGCTTCGGCTTCGGCTTCATATTCGAATTCGGATTCGGATTTGAATTTGGTCAAATGATTGATTGATTAATTTTTTAGACCAAATTTATTTGTTAATAGTAAAATATTTATAATATATTATTAAATATTCGTTTTAATAACAGAATATTAATATTAAAATAAATATTAATATTAAATCTAATTAGTTTTCCGTTTTTCAGTTGTGTAACTAAAAATTAAACTTCCCTCATCAATTCCCGATTTATTATTGCATAAATTAGCCATTTGTGTTATTGCATTTATGCTATGGGCGTTTTGCAGAAACAGTCATTCTGAAAAGTTGCACCTCTTCAGTTTTCAGCCCAACTTTGGCTATAAATACAAGTCCATTCTCTCAGAATTTTCATACGAATTTCTAAGTTTTCTCCTCCTTCTTCTGCATTGTTTTAACTTCAAAGAAAACAATAGTAAGTGTGATTTGCTACCGAACTTTGTGTTTGCTGAAACACTGGGGTTTGAAGTACCACTACACCATTGTGTAAGTCGTTCTATCATGGGATGAAATAATACATAACCTTGGGCACTAGGAGGGTATTAAATTCCTTAAGGAAATACTGTAAATTCAGTGGACTCGGATTAACTTTTGTTTCTTTACATTTTGTGTTTATATGTTATTCTGTTTTTCCTAGAATTAGTTTACAAATACAGATTACTAACATCAACTTCACAAATTTGAATTCACAAACCTGCTAACTAGAGAAGAATGTCAAAAACAATTTTTAAAAAAATAAAAGGAAAATATATTATGTCTTAGGCAATCAATCAGGAGCCACATCTTGCTGCAAAAATGTAGAGCATGCTTTGGGCTTCAGAGTTGCACACTCAATTAATTGCGACTCACTTAGCTGGAAATTAAAATATCATTGATATGGGATTTCGCTGGCAATAACGGGTTGGTTTAAAGGTAGTAAACTTTCTTCAATAAAACAAATTAAAAGAAAAGACAAAAAGAGAGTAGAAGTCAGCTTAATGTAAAGTTTTATGTGTTGATCTTTCATAAGCAATCTCAATATTATATAGCCAATAGCTAACTTGATAATTAAAAAGAAGTTCTATTTTATATTTGGAACAACAACAATACAACAATACAATAACAACCCAGTATAATCTCAAATGGTGAGGTCTGGGGAGGGTAGTGTGTATGCAGACCTTACCCCTACCCTAGGGAAGAGAGGCTATTTCCAAATAGACCCCCGACATCCTTCCCTCCAAGAACTTCCCACCTTGCTCTTGGGTAGACTCGAACTCACAACCTCTTGGTTGGAAGTGGAGGTTGCTTACCATCAGAGCAACCCCTCTTGTCTTGAAGAGAAGTTTAAAGCAAATTTTAATTTTAAGCAATACAATAACAACCCAGTATAATCCCACATGGTGAAGTCTGTGGAGGGTAGCATAACACGAATTAATTATCCAATATCATCCGTCAATCATATAGCTGAAATAGGCATTTTCGTTAGATTAAACACACAACAAGAACATACCCAATATATTCCACAAGTTCTCGGAAGGGCAGTATATACGCGGACCTTACCCCTATCTAATGCAGGTAAAGAAGTTGTTTCCATTATACCCTCGGCCCAGAAAGGTAGGGGGAAGGGAAGAGGGAAAATGTCACGACCTCAATATCTCCCCGTAGGACGTCGTGATAGCACCAAGTCTGTAAGACTAGGTAAGCGTAGCATGCATGAAGAATTTAACTGAAATAGTAAAAAAACTTTCAATTTAACCAATAGCTATCATAAAAATGGCTCCGCAACACAATTGAACATAACTCTCAAAATCTGGTGATATCGAGTCACAAGCTCTACACAAGTATACTAAATATCATTATACAACAGTATCTAAAAGAAAAGAGAATGAAATAGAACTAAATAGAGGGTGACTCCGAGGCCTACAAACGCTAGCAGGTCTACCTTAAAGTCTCTGATCCAAGCGCAACTTACGGATGCCTAGGCTGGTATGAAATACCTGAATTTGCACAAAAAGATGTGCAAAAGCGTAGTATTAGTACACCACAACGGTACCCAGTAAGTATCAACCCTATACCACAACGGTACCCAGTAAGTATCAACCCTAATTTCGGTTGAGTAGTGACGAAGTCGGATCAAGACACCTACTGGTATAAATAAAGAAACCGAACAGGTGTAGCATAGTATGATAATGAAAGCAAGGGAAATGATACAAGGAAGAAATATAACAAGAATAACTATACATGGACCAGAGGCGGATTCAGGATTTAAAATTTATGGGTTCAACTTTAAATTTTTTTAACATTGAATCCATTATATTTTTAAAGTTATGGGTTCATATCTATTATTTTTGTAATTTTACGCAGAAATTTTTATTTTGTATCGAAAGTTATCGGTTCAATTGAACCCGTAACTGTCACATTGTAGCCGCCCCTAACTGAGACTAAGGCAATTAAGACATCACAGAAGAAACACAGAATAAGAATTCCAAGGAAATGATGCAAACAAAACATAAGTGATATAAATGAAAGGTATCAATAAGAATCACTACCAAGGTACCGCTTCGTAGTTTCATTTCACAAATCAAATCACAATCATTCCTTATATCACCGTGGGAGCCTTACATTTAGTTTGAAAATTATTTTTTCTAAATGGCTACCCGCGTTTTAGCCAGTTCCCTTATTTATTGCCCCCTCTATATTATATTGTTGTTATGTGACTTGTTGGGGTGGTTGGTTTTGATTTCGGATGAGTTTTATAGTGAAATTAGGACACTTAGTCCTTAAGTTGGAAGCTTAAGTTGAAACAATTTTTCGAAATTTGACTTTTATGTAGACGACTGAGGAATAAAGTTTTGACAGTTACAATAGCTACGTATGGTTATTTTGCACTTGGAAGTGTATCCGAATATTATTTTGAAGGTTCATAGGTTGTTTCAACTTGAATTGGCGAAAGCGTGTGGGAACTTGGGCGCAAATGCACATCAGCGAGTGAGACATTTCCTCTGTAGAAGTTGACCTGGGAGGGATTTGTCAAAGACCGCAGGTGCGGTCGAGTCTCGCTAAAGTAGGCTCGGAGAAGCGAGCATCCGTCCTCATAAGCAAAGGGAGTTGAGCCTAAGTGAGGGCCGCACTTGCGACCCTACCCTGGGCTGGCCCTCTCTACTTCTGCAATAAGCCACCTCGCACCTGGGGCCAAACCCACCGCAGGTGCAATGATACAAGAACAACAATAGCTTCAGCAATCACTACATCTAAATTTAACCCGATTTTTATCCGATTCATACCCGGGCCCTTCGGGACACTGTATGAATATACCAGCAAGTTCTAAAACACATAACGAACCTACTTGAGGCAAAAAAAATAACATCAAACAACATCGATTCTACAAATCGAAATCCAATTCAAGCCTATTGAAACTATAAACATCTGATTTCCAAAACTACTGTTGATTCATACAAAAACAACTCTGTTTGATCTTAAATTTTGCACACAAGTCATAAATCATACAATAAACCTATTCCAATTTTCGGATTTGAACCGACCCTGATATTTTAGTCAACTTCCGGTCAAACTTCTCAACATTCCAAACTTTCAACTTTCTAACTTTCGCAATTCAAGCCGAAATGACCTACAGACCTTCAAATCAATATCCGAACACGCTCTCAAATCCAACACCATCATACGTAGCTGTCGGAACCGTCAAAACTTCATTCCTGAGTCGTCTACATAAAAGTCAAACTCTGAATAACTCTTTCAACTTTAGCTTCCAACTTAAGGACTAAGTGTCTCATTTCATTCCGAACTCACCCGGAACCAAAACCAACGACCCCGACATGTCACATAACCACAATATAATATAGAGAAGGCAATAAATAGGAGAACGAAACTAAAATTTTCAAAACGAATAGCCGAGTCGATACAGAAAAGAATAAGAAGAAGCAAATGGAGAAAAAGAAGGAAAAAAAAAAGAAATAAAGGGAAAAAGAATAAGAAGAAGAAAATGGAGAAAAAGAAGAAGAAAAAGAAATAAAGGGAAGGGAGAGGGGGGGGG